>JANSTV010068717.1:0-23102 GCA_027564135.1 Lestremia cinerea
GAAGGGGAAATTCCAAACAAACCAGGCAATGTTATCACCCGGGCCTGGATGCCACAACAGGAAATTCTTGGTTTGTCCCTGTGAACTCTTGCCACCGAAAGCTCCGCGATTATTGTTATTGGTTTTCTTTCTCACAGCGCATCCAAATTGCCGCGTCTATTTGAGTCACGGTGGTCTTCTGGGGACGAGTGAGGCAGCCTACTTCGGGATTCCAGTCGTAACAACCCCGTTGACTGGCGACTCTTACTTGAACGCAGCCGCCCTTGGCGCTCGCGGCATGGGTGTCATCGTCAACTACAACGATCTGACCGCCGATACTGTTGAGCAAGCCATTCGAAAGGCTCTGACATCGGAGATGCAAGCGAACGCTAAAAAACTCGCGTTCTCATACCGATATCGACCGAAGAAGCCCGTGGAGCTGGCGATGTGGTGGGTCGAATATGTGGCGGCCATGAAAGGGTCTCCGCTGACCAAATCCAGTTCGACTTACATGTCCGGATTCGTCTACCACTCCTGGGATGTTTACTCATTGCTGAGTGCAGTCGTTATTGGATTCATCACCATCTTTGTGTTGCTATTCAAATTGTGTTGTTGCTGTTGTTGTTCGAAGAAAAAGAAGAAGGAAGTACGAGAAGCAACATATGAGACGGATTATGGTCGCTCGCCCGCCAAGATATGAAGCCCAATGCCAATAAAGTGATGTGAATAGAACAAGTCCGTGGATCTCATTTGACGTTTTCGTATTTCTACATTATCAAGCGTTTGGATTCGAATGAGTTGAGAATTTTCAAAGCGCCCCTATTTATACTTTTCATTTTGTTTCATTATTCTCTTCTCTCGTCTTCTTCGATCGTTTCGAAACATCAAGGTTGCTTCGTTAGTATTTGTGGAAGTTGTAACCACAACAAACTGCTGTCATTTCATCATGTTCATCATATTTTTCTTTTGAGATGTCCATACAGCTTTGACTGCAGCGGCGGGTCCACGTTCATTAGAAAGTCCTCTTGTCGCCGCATTTCTAAAGTTTCCCACAAGACCAGCTTAACAGCTCAACATTGATTTCGTTCACCTTATGATGTTCATTCAACAAATGCCTCGCAACTACCAAAAATGAACGAAAACCGCTCAAAAGCATTGCGTCTCCACTAAAAAGCTCAATGAGCCTGGAATACAAATTCACTGATGGCAACACCGTTTGACATTCAAAACCGCGAAAATAAACATTATTCGTAAGCGGCTTCAACAATCACAGGTTGCTATCACACAAAAACCAAGCAAATTTCGCAAAATTTAAGAATTTTTGAAAGATTTTGTGCAGCACACAAGTAAGTTTTAGGTCGAATCCATAGGAAATTCGTGAAAACACACGAAATTACACACAAATCCCCCGAATAAATCCATTGCCGTTGTGCAGGTTCAAACATAACCTCAGTGGTGAACGCAAATTCGTTCGTTCGAGATTTTGTTTACTTGGCACTTTGCTGATAACTCTTGTTGTTTGAGACGAATGCCTTGAGCGATATCAACTCTTGCGCTGTTTTTCCGAAAATATTCAAATGCTTCATCATGCGAAATCGCCGATAACCACTCGAAATGTGATCCACCTCAAAACGGTGACAATCGATTTGATTGATTCTTTTCGTTTCCAGACGGAAAATGTCGAAAAAAGCAGAGAAAAAGAAGATCGAGTCATCGAGTGACAGTGACTCCGGTCCGGAAGACGTAAGTGAACCCTCAAGCATTCTCATTGGAATCGAAGCTTATTCCATATTTCTCTGCAGCGCACTCCAGCCAAGAAGGTCAAAACCTCAACGTCATCTGGCAGCCGGGTGGATGGTGAAGACGATCCAACTTGGGAGCTGGACAAAATGAGACGCGTCACAGTCAGGGAATTCAAGGGAAAGGTCTACGTGGATATTCGCGAATTCTACGAGAAAGATGGTAAAAGGCTGCCTGGCAAAAAAGGCATCTCGTTAAACGCAACTCAATGGCAAAATTTGCTCAGTGTGACAACTGAGATCAATGAGGCGTTGAAAGACAAATAGATCTCGAATTTCCGGTAAAAGTGCACCGATGGAACGTTCTTCACAGCTTTGGTTCCCGAATTTATCGTTTCTAAGTTGCTTTTTCATGGAAAAATATCATTTATTTTGCTGAATAAAACCAAAAAAAAACAAATTTCATTTGAAAATAGAAATTGTCTAATTGTCCATCACTCGGGCGATGTACTCCAGTCGACTGATGCCATCTCGTCGTCCTCGGCACGACTTCCAAATCATCCCACATCCAATTACCATCCAATCAAATTTTACCGACCAAGTCTGAAACTGTCAGTGCAATTAGTGAATCCGAGATAAGGTCGAAATGCGCGAAATGACCGTCAGAGCCAAATCTCAGCTCGGCCGTTGATCAACAGCGTCAGATAATGTCAATTGGCGAAAATCACACCGAAAATTCTGAATTATTATCGGCAAAGCAATAATAATCAATTTGGAAAATTGAATTCATTTAGAAGAGTTTTCGTTTGAGATTGCGATCTGTGTTGTCCAACGGTGATTCCTGTTGTTGTCGTCAACGAAGACAATCGCGAGTCCGATGTGAGTGTCAATGCCAATGAAACGAATTAAACGAATGTTTGGATGCGCGGAACGCAATGACGAGTGTGGGCATTCGTATGTGGCATTCGGTCGATGGGCAATGACTGAGTGAGCTAATGACGGATTGTAAATTCAAATTGAGCAAAGGAAGACGATGCTCTCCAGCATAGTGATAGCGGTAATTATGTTGCGTGTGCTTTTTCTTTCGGCTGCCGCACAATTCAAATTTCACCTCGACATCTGCTGGCTCAAAGAAAGCCGATTATATCGTACGCCCGTTTGCACAGAATGGATGAAGTCGAACTGGACTTGACTTTGGATGGATAAAGCCGAGTTCGTCCTTGCATCTCTTCTACGTTCAGCCGTAGCTGCGTCTATTCTGTTCAAACCGGCTGTTTTCGACTGGTGTTGAATTCCGCCTTCTTTTCGGTGCGTTTCCGTCATTCCCATTGTATTGATTTTCGAATTACAATTGAAATTCATGGCGGTCTCAACTCTCAACTGGAAAAGTTTTGTAGTTCGAAGAGCCGGTGCCGTTCGTCGGACGGGTTGCAAAAACACGACGATTATGAAGATTTTGGCGGAGATTGCGACGACCGAGCTGCGCAAATTCAATAGCCATATGCACACTGAAGGAGCAGATTTGAGCTGAGCAAGGAGACACATCGAATAGACGACAGCTGTTCTTATACAGACATCCTTGCGAGCTAGTATTCACATTAGTTGTGAACAATTTTCAGAGAGTGGGAAGATCGAAAGGAAATGACTTGTTCTTCGATTTCCGAACTCACTCCTACCGAAGAGCTTATCTTGATAACCTTCGTGAATGAGTTGATCATCATCGAAACATGAATATATACGAAGAAGTAGATCGGCTTTGCTCATGGCCATCGTGCTCGGTTAATCGACCGTAGTGGCGCTGAGTTGATCTTTCGTCTCACCGAACAATCCACTAAGGTAAACTATTGGTGATAACAAATGATGATATACGTCAAGAGGCTTCGAAGATTGCAATAGTTGTGTTACCGGTTCCAATGTGACTGACAAGACGACCAAAGCAGATCAAAGAATAGACAATTGAAGTGCTGTTGGAATAGAGCATGAAATCAACGAGGGGTTGATGCCATCAAAAACATTTCTTTTCCTGAATCATCCACCATTCACCGTTCAACTTCCGCAACTCAGGCTTTTTTCAAATAACTTGTTGTTTCTTGTAATATCTTTCGTGACGTGAGACAAACTCTCGGCTGCCGCGAAGCTGAAATTCCACTTCGATATCTGCTGAGTTCAAAGAAAGCCGAGAGATCGTCAAATGAAATTTCCATCCCATTTGATAACTCGTCGTTGTTGGCACAAACATCAATTTTAAGATCAATTGACCCAATGAACCGTGACCGAAGCACACGAATGGCCAGCACAACAGGCCACAAATCAACCATGCACCAATCAAAGCTATGAGCGGACTTGTCCAAAAGCAATGACCGAAGAAAGTTTTCACCAGTATGCCGGGCAATGGGTGATATGGCACAAAATTAGTCCGAAGGCAGACGGGCACACAATCAAACGTTAAAAGAAAAGTCTCGAATTTGCAGCATTGCCAGGCAACGCTTAATCGAATTGAATATGCAAAATTCAGGCAAACACATGACGAATGGGTTCGGTCAACTGTGCAAATCATTCTAAGACGCACATCACACCATTCGACAACATGCAAAACATGCGTATTTTTTTTTCTTTTTCTTTTTTCTTAATTCAATTTCCAAACAAACCAATTTTTAGAAAGTGATGAACGCCGAAAAATAATTAAGAAGCGATTAACAATAACGGGCTCATCGGTTCAGGTAAAGCGTTAAAGGGCACGTGGACCGGTGCGCTGTGATGCTCTTCAACGAGGAGCCAGTAGTCACAGAGCATCCATTCAATTATCAATCTCGATTTTTGATTTGTTTCCGACTTGTTCACATTCATCATGGTAACGTGTGACAGAAGATGATCGAAGTGACCGTCGATGAATGAGACAACGACCGTTCGAAAAACTGCCAGTCATCGCATGACATTCGAATGTCAATCCTTCGAAAGAAAGTGAAATTCAATCATTCGATAACATCGAGCACACAAAGTGCCTTCTAAACGATCGAATTTTCCAAAAAAAAAAAAAAAATCAATTCTCTGAAAACTCAACCTTCCATCGATAACACCAAACGCTCATGCAAACGCTACCGACCAGTCCATTAACATATCGCATATCGTCAATTGCATATTCGTAGAACTTGATTGTGCGCATCAAAATCGCCGCCGAAAAGAATTTGAAAATGCTTTCCGAGCAAACGCCTCGTCATTGAGTGAATTTGAGTTGAAAAATGTCTTTCGATAATTTTCGATCGTCTAGTGGCATCGGTTCCTCGTTCACATCGAACACATTCCATACAATTGAGCCGATGGATTGGTTGAATCTATCAGCGTCAACAAGCCAGCAAATTCATTTAATGGCGAAAAATTACTTTCTTCGGTTTCGCCATCATCGTCATTATCGACATCGTCGATCGTCCAAAGCCCATGACAAACAGACGATCAATTTGCCCTAACCGAGGCTATCGTTACATTCGTCGCCTTTAATGTTCACACACACACTCGCACACGCACACACACACACACAAACATACGATTCGATTGGATCGCACTTATCCATCACTCGTTCAACTATCGTCATTATATCGACAATGCATATTAATTGGTTTTAATATGCGCCGGGCATTTGTTATTGAAAATGACTAATTTTCGCTTTGGCATTTTCGAATTGATGCGCTGCTCGTCGCTATGTGCCGCTCACAAGGTATTGTCGTACAAGCAAACAATTGCACATACACATGGACAAACAGACAGACATTCGGCCGGTCTTCATTTCACATGACACAATTTATTCGTACCAAATCGGAATGAATCTCACCGCACGGCGACGACGACGACGACGGTGGTGATGATGAAGAGAGCTACCAGAAGATGGTGAAAAAGAAAAAAAGAAGAGAACAAAAAGAGAATCAATTGTTTGTCCCCGTTGTCAGCCCATAGGCTTCATCGGTTCGATTAAACAGCGACCAATTCGTAAGCGCCGGTCATTCTTTCGAGTCAGTCCAAAGGCGAAATCCGTTTGAATCCAACGAATCCACACCATCAAGATAAACTTCAAATGGATTCTATGTGCCGCGACAAGATCAACCGTCATACATACTCGACGACGATCGCACAGTTGGATCGCACTCTCAACTCTCATGTTCCACTTTTGTTTTCGATTAACAGTACTTCGATGTCGATACGTATTTTTATGATATTTTTCTTGTTTGCTCTTTCGTTTTGATTCTTTCCGTTGGGTCTGAAGCGACGATCTTTGTTGAGTAGACTTTGCTACTTGCCAGGCACCACACGATTGCGGGCATGAAAGTCATCTTCTGGTAAGACCCGCGTGAAAAGAATATCGCGCAGTGTGCGATGATCGATCCAGTGATCATCTTCGAAAGAAAGCTTCTATTTAGCGGAAGAAAGCACTGGCTTTCCATTGGGGATCTGATTATCAGTCATTAGCATTGATTTCGGTCGATTTTGCGGTCAAACGAAATGTGCAATCATTCGGAATAATGAGGTTGCCGGTGGATGACACACTGGAATGTGGTCTGTGTGGGATGTGGAAGATGACTGTGGTTGCATCGAATGCATTTCACTTGGCGCATTCTCAACCGATCCACCAAATGCTCAAGAAAAAAAAACACTGTCAACTTTTCTCTTTCGTTCCTCGGAAGTGCCTTGCGCTGAAAATGAATGGCCATCGCGAATCAGAACAACGAAATGGAACGCCAATGAAATTGTGCATCGTCAGTTGCACTTGTTCATTCTTTCCAGCCTCGAACAATGGGCATGGCGCAAGTGCAATACGCGCTAACTTGCCCGCGCATCGGCACTCATGTGAGAAAATCTCTCAATGCGATTGCTTAAATTGTGCATTCGGTTCTCACAAGAAAAGGTTTGGTGTTTTCTTCTTTTTTTTCTTTATTTCCTCATTCGAACCGGTCGATGGACGAAAAAAAATCGTATCGGTTTATCAAAATCGAGAAAAATCCACTCATTTCTTATGCTCTCTAGCGCGTTAAGAGAGGGAGAGATAGAGAGCAAGAAAGAGAGACCTAAATGCCGCAAATCACTCAATCGCTCCACTCAACGGCAGCTACAGCATAAACGAGAACGACTCTTTCTGCTTCAGAAATACCCATTCGATTCGACGTTCACTGTCTCAAGCAGCGAACGAGTGCTTGTTGTTGTTGTTGTTGTTGTTGTTGCATTCCCACTTTCAATTTAAACATTCCTCCGACACGATCGCAGTTCGAGAGAGTTATGTTTCACATTGCTTAGTCCCGGTCAGTCAGTTGGTTAGTTACCATCATACGGCGCGCGTGTGCATTCGTTTGAAAATACTTAGTTAAATCTGGCATTTCGTTTGAAGAAAGATCATTATCAGTTTGCCATATCAAGACTGTGTGCATCGTCCAGTTTGACTATCGCCAGGAGTTCACGGTGATTCCAATCGAAGGAGAATCACATCAGGCCCGAAATTTCTTCCCCTTTTCCGCCGGAGGATTTTCACACAGAAATTCGAGCGAAAAAATCTTTTCGAAAATGATAGCAAGAAAAGTGAACAGGTGATTCGGTCGGACAATCGAGCAGTGCAGCTTGTGCACATAAGCGAGGCAGCCGCACCAAATTCGAACCAGAAACGAGGATTTAAATCAGTGTCAGTGCTTTCCAATCGGAGAATCATGTTCCAGTGTTAATCGCCAGGAAGTGAATTTCGGTTGTTTTTATTGCTTTCGGAGGAGACGACGATCAAAAGAAAAGAAGAGAAAGAGAAAAAAGCAAGTTAAAACCGAGCATCGTCTTCGCATCAGAATTGAATATCGTTATTCAATCGATACCTTCGAAATCACATCAAGGTGAAATTAGAATATATTTTCTTGGTTTTTAGGATTTAAATTAGAAACCCCCCCGTTATTCATATGAAAATATTCGGTTGTCGGATTCGGCTGAAGGTATAAAAAAAACAGTGATTTATCAGTTTGCTTGGCTCGATGCATTTTTCGTTAAACAACAATTGCCCAGGCGTTTCGATTGAAAGAAGACGATTTGATGCCGACGAAAGACGTCGATGCCCATTACACACATGCATCTGTTGGACGGATGATGGAAACATAACAAACCAATTTCTTTCAATAAAACGCTTGGCAGATCATAACTGAGAGACTGCATGTGTACGTTCATTATGATGCATGCGATAATCAATAGCTCATTCTCGGAGATGAGTTTCTTTTTTGTTCATCGACCCTTGCACTCACACAAGAACGTATCTTCACATACACACTCAACCACCGATCGTATGGCCTATGAGTTGTTTGCTTTGTGAAAATGGACAATAATTGAATCTCATTACCTGCACTGTGCATAATGCCTGATTGGTTTAGTACTTAGCACATCTTCTCCGTTCTTTTCCCTCACATTTTTTTTCGTTGATTTTCTGAAAACAAACCGAAAAAACACACACACACTTGGCTCAACACGAACCGCACAGATTTCAATGCAACGCATGTCCTCTGGCTTCCTCATTCAACACGTTTAATTGCTGTCGGTGTCGTTCCCATTGTCATTGGCGATGCAGAACACGGACCCGAAACTCCCGCATCCTTTACTTGAGCTCCGATTGCGCATTGTTCTCCGTTTTTGTCGTCTTTCTCGAAACATCCTCTCGTTTTACGGTGTCTGATGGCAGAATTTATCTCTGGTCGACCGCCGAAGGATGCTCATCGATGTTCTGCTTCATGTTTTGTCGAATGCAGAACAATCACCAGGTGCGATTTCTTCAGAATTCAACCTGTCGATGAATAGGCTGCATGCCAGCACCGACACAACAGTTCGCTCAAAGAAAGATCGAATAAAAATGCTAGAGTTTTTCTGTACTGTTTTTCTTCTACTTCGTTTTCTTTGCCGAATTGTCGAATGTCGGCTCGTTCGGTGCGCATTTCATGTGCCGAACGATCGGTTGGTCAGTCAGTCAACAGGTACAAGAACAAAACTATAGTTTTTGTGCGTTGTTTTGTGTGTTGTGCAGGTCAATATTTGAATCTCTGGCGTTTTTCTCTTGGACCGATTAGGCCATCGTTGAGAATGTGTTTTTATTTCGATTCGACCCGTTTGTTGTTTCGAATTCAAGCGAGAAATTGTGTTCTAAAAATCACATTCTTTCGGAACGATGACTCTCGTGCACCAAAAGGCAAGAAAAAGAACGTCGACCAGAATTGAAATTCAAATGGCTGGCATCGGATTGGGGGCTTTTTTCTTCGCTGCGTGTGCGTGCGTGTGTTGAACGCTTTGATTTGATGCAGTTCCAATTTCGCTTCGACACTTTTTCCAACGATGGACAAACACACACGCGCACGCACATTTGGTGGTTCACCCAAAAAAGTGTGTGACGGGATTTTGGAGCAGCGCTGGTTTGTTTCTTGTGATGAAACGTGTTTCGGGGCGAACAACAAACGAACTGGCCGAGTTTCGTTCGAATTTGAATCGATTGCCTTCATCGATTTGCATCAAATTTGAATAAATCCATGACGACAACCCTGAAACGATCGACACATACTTTCATTTGGATCGATTCGAAAGTGATGCGCTACCATCGAGTCATGTGCAAGATACAGGATACTGCGAAAGACCACGCACAAAAAAAAATTGTGATAAAATCGTCACCAAGGCCGCTTCTTAACAGCAAAGACATCTTAATGTTCAATCCCCCATTTGACGCCAAGATCGTCAGATTGATTGAAACGTCTGCCAGCGAATGAGAGATGACTGTGGCCGTCCATCCCAAAAAGAGCCATCATCTCCATGATAATGAACTTTAGGCGGTTGTTTACGCGACTGCACACCATCGCGCACACATTCACCAAGCGCGATCGGTTCGGTCGCACCGGTTGGCTGTGTCGACTGAGCGTCGTCGTCGCAGTGAATTTATTAGTTGATTGAATTGAATTGATTTGAATAAATTTTTCGATGAAATTTTCGAATTTTAGGTCAGATAACGGTTATTTCGATGTGTGACGATTCATCTGCGTGTGTTAAGTCCTGTGTCGAATGAGTCTTATGGACCATTCCGGAAACTGGAATTTCATTTACGGTGTGACATCATCCTCGTATCGGCGTGCGGGCGCCCATCAACTTAACGTTATTGCCATCGGACAGCGCATAAATCATCCCATTCGACTGTCGGCCCGCGAGCAATTACGCAATTAAATCCTTGGCGATTCATGGCTTGGGCGACTGTAGCGTTAATTTTCACGCACTTTCTTTGGCCAATCGAGGCAACCATTACGCGCGAAGATGCCTCCAAAAATCTCTCCCAGCAGCATCACATTACCGATCAGCTCATGCACTCACACATACACATACACATACACATACACATACACACACACACACATACACATACACAAAAGAGAAGAAATAAGAACTCGCAAGTCGCATTTATAACGGCAATGGCAATCCATTTTGGATTCGAGAATAATCTGCTCACACCGAATCATGTGATTAATTTCTCATCTTGTCCGAAATGCCTGCCGACAAATCACGTTGGCAATTCGGTTCGCGCGTGGTCCAAACGCCGAAAAACTACTCGGTAATTTGCTTTGGTTCGCGAAACCACTGTTTGCCAAATTGATTGCCAATCCGCCAAGTCGGCAAAACAATTGGAATTCCTGCACCGAAACCGAGCCGCCTGACTATTTGCTTTGGTTTAATTATAAAATGATTCAGAATTTTTGTTGCTCAGACACACTGGCAGACGGGCACAAGCACACAAATGCGATCACATGCCTAGAATGAGAACGTTGATTGTTTTTCGGGGTTTTTGTTTCGACCGTTGAAGATGCTCTTTGTGGCCACGAATGGATAAACAATTGTCGACCAGCAAAAACCGGCAGCACAAATGCAAATTAATCGACGCCGACACAATTGTGAAATGCGATCAACGCAGAAACAAAACACGAAACCAGAAGAAGAATCTCAACAAGAAAATGAAGAAGAAGAAGAAGAAGAAGAGAAAAACTGCTCATTTGTTTTGCGGTTCATTCAATGTTCGATTCTTTCGATGCGGTGCGCCAGCTCGAAGCCCAACCGAAACCATCAAAACAAACAAAGTGGCAAAAAATCGCCGCAACTTCCTCATCCATCGAACAGAACATTCCATTGTGTTACTTTCATTTCGTGTCGACCAACAATGACGATCACCGAGACGGTGACGACGACGACGACGACGACGACGACGACGACGACAACAACGAAAACGACGACGGAAGACAAAGTAACCTAATTTAAGTATTCGACTTCTGAACGAATGCCATTTCAGAATTTGGTTTTCGAATCATGTAATTCGGTCGATTTGATGTGACGTCGATCCAGCTGTGCATCGTATTTGGTATTCCGGTGGCTGACAGTGCGGCGAGTGTATTTGCACGTGTCTGTTGGGCCGTGTCTCGATCGAATCGTTTGCATATCAAATGTTTGTTGCACAAATTATCTGAAGGTGGATCACGGTGTGAAGATGAGTCGCATGCTGTTCGCGCGATCTCATCACATCGACCGATGCACCTCAACGTCCCGGCCAATTTGTGCCACAAACGCACAGCGCTTTCTGCTCGCCCCACGAAAACGCCTCTCGTCCGAGATTTTCTTCTTCTTCCTCTCTTCTCGTCTCCTTCTTTCTTTTCTTTTCTCCAGGCAATAATTTTCGCAAATCCACTTTTCGAAAAGCAGCAATCAACGACCGATGAAAATATCAGTCAGACGACGAAAAACTCGTTTCAACAAAATGCGAACTAAAAATGCACAAATGAAAGTTAATTCGTTCGTCATTTTTCCATTTTTGAATAAATTTTCTTCTTTGTGACCGACCATCGGTTGACCGTTACACGCGTATAACGTCAATGGTGTGCAGTGCAGTGCGTTGTGCGCCGAAGAGATTTCGTTCAAAAAATAATTGAGAGCACATATTTGACGGAGCGCGGCCCGATATGGCAATGGAATTATCACAGCCGCATGGCTTTCTGTCTGCCGCATAGAAACGCGATGCGGTGCACCAATGCATCCAACCGGACACCGTGAAGCATTCGAATTCGAAAAGTGAAATGAATGCATTGCACGGCTTTTCGAGGGGCCGTCGTCATTCAATTTCAGCATCTGCATGCCGTCGCCACCGTCGATTCGACCATTTGAATTTCTCTCGCTCGCATCGAATCGAAGAAAACAAAACGATTCTTTCGAAACGGTGATTCGATGTTCATTCTCGAAATGGACATTTCAACATTTTTGTCTGAGGCGGAATTCCACCGAAGAGCCCATTTCGGATCGTTTACATAATTTTTCATAAAATGATAATGATTCGAATGACGACGCACATGGAGTCGCCGTCAGTCCGGTGTTAACTGACGAAATCTATTCGAAAACGATGCGCGCGCACGGTGTCAACTCGTTTGGCTATGAATCGACTAATGAGATGATTTCGAATCAGATTGTGTTTTCTGTTCTTGCTCCATCTCCCTCTCTCTCTCTTGATCTCCCTCCCTCGCGATGCTCAGTTCATCTTCGTCTTTGACGGTTGTTGTGAATAAGACAAAAAAACATTCTCAAATTCGGAAAAATAACGGTAACTTGATGTTTTGACGCTTCTGGAATGGCTAGCGGAATCAGCGCAAATATCAAGTCAACGTTAATGGGCAGCCGTTTTGCCAAAATCGTTGGAAACTTAGCTGTTTTCTCCCGCTGGCTGGGCTATCGCACGCGACACATCTCTCTCAGGGTCGATACATCGCAATGATCGATATTTGTCATCGCCAATCGAACAATCAACAACTTCCGTTTGATGCTCTGATGAATCTCCAAAACAATGACAATTAGAATTGACTGTAATTTGCCAATTATTCGCGTTGAAATCGTCAAGTAGCTCCCGCATCGTAGGAAATGTGACACAAAGACGGGGCGGATAATAGCACGACAGATGGCTCCGTCAAGAGACGACAACCATGTCGCCAATGTGAAGTCATTTGCAACAGAGGAAAATCACTCATGCGCAGAAGCGTATTGTGATTTACCGGAATGTGTTGCCTTCTCGATCGGTCGGCATGACAACTGGCTGGCTGCAACGACAATGCAATTTGCGAAGGTGCTCAACGGCCAATGCACATTCACAATGCGGGATGATGATTATGATCTTCTGGCTTTGACGATGAAACGTTACGCCAACTTTCATTTCAATCCAACTGCATAATTGATGTCATTTCGATTGGATTCAGTTGGCTATTTGATGGTGCGGTACGCAACTAGAGGCGTCCCTCTGGCACATTGAACAGCGTCATTCATCGAAAACACAACCATATCGTTTCGTTAACTGAACGACCTCAATCGAACTAACGGACATTCGTCTGTCTGGCTTTGCATATCGGCGCTCTGATTTGAATTGAATTGAATCGAAAATCGAAGCCATTCCGGATCGTGTGTGTCATGCACGCGGGCGGCCACCCATTGCGGAACATAGAATTCATGACGTTGAATTTCATATTCCACCGGAGTTTGATTCCATTCACTTGGTTGAATGTCAACGACGACTGTTGCAGCTTGCGTCAACGTCGTCACCGTGCCCGGTCGATGTCACTATCGCAATCTAAAATGACGCATTCGATTCGATGCCGGTTCGGTTCAAATGACCAACCGACGAGTATTCGTTGCCTAATTTTAAGCGCCGAATGTGGTTCCGTGAGAAAGACAAAATAACTAAATATTTTCATTTGCTTTGATTTTAAAGGCTCTACGCTCAGCCGAGAACGACAAACAGACTGATTCGCGTGGAGAATCACAACTGTTTCGTTAGTGCTCCACTCATCATTCACAGCAATACTCACAAAATCAGTCTCATTTCAAATACATATCAAAATGCGCGGAAAAAACGTAAGTGTTAATCAACTGATTGAGATTCCGCTTTGGGGCTTCAGTGTGCGTTCCCACTGCAAAATTGGTGAAAACACTAACAAATGCTTTCGGCCAATGGACGCTACTAATATTGACCGCTACGGCGGGTTGTTTACCAAATTTCCCGAATATGTCGGTCACGCAATTTGTCCCGTGAGCATTAGATTCCAAATCAAGGCCCTCGAACAATAATCGACAAATTGAGCCCACCGAGCTAAGCCTGGTTGAATGAACCCCACTGCGTCGACGTTGATCTGAGCCAATCGGCTAATTGACGGATATTGTGGATTGCGAAATGCAATCAGAGTCCGGCCTGTGTGCGCATCATTCGGTTGGTTGATTGTGTGTCGTTTTGACACAACACTTTGTTGGCTTTTAGGTTTCGACCGACGACAACGACGAATACGACGAATACGATCAAGACGACGAAAAACAATGACGGTCACGATACGCGCAATGACGTTGCAGTACGATTCGCATGATTGATCCACTCGATGCGCTTACGAAACCTGGAATCCTGCAGTGGTTAACAAATTGAAGAATCATGTAGTCGACCGGCGAATAAAAATACTGTCCAAGAAGTCGATCGATCGGCACACGTGATTTCTTCGCTTCAGTTCGAAATTTGGGCGATGACCAAACGGCAACATCAGCTGATGGCAACCGTTTGTCATTTTCAACAGTGCGTTGCCGAAACGCAAACATCCATTTCCATATTACTCCATTCGTCAGTCCATTATCGTCATCGTCATTATCTGCGCATGCCTCAGACGGATTACGCAAATGACCAAAGCGAACCGTCTACCATTGAAAATGGCCTTTCTATTTCTTCCATTTTGTCAGGCGCTTATCCCGCGCATTGTCTCGATTATGATCATTTGCGCCGATGAGCATTTTGCCATTTGTTTTGTATTTGTCGGCGATCAGCATTCAGCCGTTCGGATGAAAACTTCGCTGCTTTGAAACAATCAACAACATCCGCATAGGCTCTGCATTATCATCGTCATCGCGGTTGAAACGACCATTTGCTGGCGAATGCATTTCGATTGGATCCGGGTGTTTGTTCTACATCAGAATGGAATCACGTTCGTTCGGGTGAATCAGCGCAAACTCAAACCGGGTACCCTAATTCAGGGCAATAACAAACCGTCCAACGGACCCTGCCATCATCATTTCTCAGCCAATCTAATTTATGTATCACAATCACTAAAAACCTCAAACCGAAACGATCACAACAATGGAAATTGTTTCAATTCGATCGTTAATAATCATGCATAGACGAACTGAACGATCAACTGATCAAACGCACCGAGAGCACCAACAGCAGGAGCAACAGCCGCAGCCAACAGCAGCAAAAAATAAACCGAATTAGAAATTTGATATGCGTTGAATTTGGCGTTATACAATCGAACGGTTGCTTCGGCTGCATGCAGTTCGAGCAGCGAAGAAATATCGATGGTATTTCCAACTGACGACGACGACGACGATATGGCACATACGAATCGATTCCACTTATCGGCCACACAGCGGCGCGCATGATATGCTGCCATTACCGAGTCTCTTTCACATCATCGTACAGCCATCGCGAATAACCAATACACCGATTACACACTTACGCTGACACACACACACACGCATACACACAAACACACCCATACCCATACTTAGCAGTGTGCTCGCGTTACGGTCTGTATCCAAAGGAACGGTGTTTTCTTTTCCGATTTGTTGTTGTTATTTTTCTCTCTCTTTCTCTCTCGCTCTCTGTTTTTGCATCTTCAGGCTTATTAAATCATAAACAGCGTTTGCTCCAGCCCGGTCAATCATGTGGTGCGATGCGAAGTGAATTTTTTCCGGAAAAATTCCCGTAAAGACACTCAGACTGGGACGTGGAAAATGCGTAAAATTTGTCCACACCGTGAATTCGGTCAGCGGGTCCATTGGTCAGCCGAATGTGGTTCGAATCAATTGAAATGCGACACCGAACGGAACATTCGCGTTGCTGTCGGACCAAATGGGCCAATTGGTCAGTTTTTCATTTCTTTTTCGTTTTGTCTTTCTTTCTCTTGCGTTCATTTTGTGCTCAAGTCGTGCGCGGTCCTTTCACCAAAATCATTCTCATTCCAGTTGCAATCGCAAATGAGCCAGCGCATTTGGGTGATCAAATTCACGACACAAGAAAAAAAAACCGAAAAAACATCCGAAAAAAAATTAATGATTTCTTCGGAAAAATGGCCAACACCGTTGCTGTTGCTGTCGCTGCGGACTTTGTTGTTGTTGTTGTCGTCGATTCTACGAACAGTTCGGGGCAAATTGTGTAAGGTGAATTCGTAATGATGCAGAGCGCATTGGCCAAGCATTGAACGATGAATGCATTGACCACAACAGCTTGTTGTTGTGTTGAGTCATACGCACACTAATTGGTCTGTGAGCGAAAACGTCATAAAATGCTAATGGTTTAATCCGTTGGTGATATTTCGATTGGCCGATGGCCGATGGTCGAATGGAAAAGCCAGCAAAGCATGCGCAAGAAGTCGATGAAAATGTGTCTGAAGGCAAATCAATTCGGCTATTCACTGGTTTTCGGCCAATAAACAATGGCAGTTTGTCAGTTGAACGGCAACTGTGACGATGACGACTGTCCAACAACAAGTCCATTGAAAATCTGACCGATTCATTCGTTTGCACGCAATAATAAATTGCAATTAAAATGAATTGTAATTACAATTGCCTAGCCGCGTCGTCATAATAGTCCATTCGTTTGTAGAGGCTTCGCGCTGAGGTTTTCTCGCGCGCATCCAATGCACAATCGAACCGAAGCACACCATCGATGAATAAACATTTCAATACTTCCACCATAATTTTTCGTTATTAAATTTCTTCATTGGTGAATGGCATGCCATTTGTTCGAATCGGCCAGTTGGTGGGCACGCCTCAATTTTCCGGAAGCTTCGACTGCTTTTCTTCCGGAATTCTGATAGAACACTTCCTGCGTTGCGTGCGCTGACCCGAAAGTCTTTGAATCGAGGATCATCTAACGATCTTTCCTCTGAGATGAAACTCGTTTTGACAACCCTGGACAACCCTGACGTTTCTGGTCATTCTGACAACCCTGGTGGCCGTCAAACCGGCTTCCATCCTAGCCATTGGCATTCAAATCTTTCACGAAAATTGCAATTTTCGGCCAACACCAAGATCGTCAGGCTTACAAATCGATTCGTGCACGTGTCCACGTTGCCACGTGTATGCGTGCCCAACATGCGCTCAATGAGATTTCCCGAAATTAATTAACATTCTCCTCGGTCCATTCATGCACAAATCCATCAATGCATTTCCATTTGCAATTGCAAAACACTTGCGAAAACCAATTAATTTTGTTAATTACAGAGCATCGGCGGCTGCAAACACACGACGATTCAGTTCCATCTGCGAATTGATGCGGAATCGTGTGCTTGCGCGCGCCCGATCGTCTCGTGCAAAATCGAACACATTCGATTGTTTGGCGGTTGCTTCGATCGCCTGCCATAGTCGAAGGTTGCATCAAAAGCACCCCGCCCGATTGATTAACTGGCAAATCGAAGCGAATATTGATTGTTCAAGCGTCAATCTGGGAGCCATCCTGGAAGGAGCTTAATGTCACTTCGATGTAAATGACAGAGCTGTGTTTGTCTTATCACTTCGAGATGCGCGTTGACGGTACATTCCGAAGGGCAAGCGTCGAGTGAAAAATGATGGCTCTGGTCGAGAACCAGTCTTGGTCGGTATTCGTCGATTCCGTATCATCAACTGGCGGCAAACGGATTGTAGCCGACAGTAATGACGTCTTTGCCGCATTAGCGCACCGGAATTGATGACAAGTCTATCGATGGGCGACTGGATTTCTGCATGCGAGTCCATCAATCAAATCGCCATTGGAAAAACGGCGGGAGGTCGACCATGGCAAAGGGAATTTGATCGAGCCATCCATTTACAGGTTTTCGATGTAACCTCATTCATTGTCGATATTTGTCAATCCTTGAGGCGGCCCCATTCAATTTTTAATCGTTCGAGTCCGCAAACAAAACAGCGACCAAACATTTTCCGCATTCGATTGATTCTTTTGTTCGAACCAACGATACACCGCCGCAAAAGACAAACAAACTGTTCTTTTCATTTAAAATGGAAACGTTGTTGGCACTGAAAGTGTTCTTGATTGTCATTCGGACGCGCTGCGAGACACGCTAGCCAGGGCGATTGAGATGCAAATGAGGTTCGGGTTGTCGTGTTTCTGCGCTGCCATTGTATGTGAGGAATTTGAAAGAGTCGAGGCTCATCTTTGACCAGATTTTCATGATCATCCCGTCCCGGTAAGGGGCCGCTTTTGTTTGATGACCGCACAACTTCAACGGCCGTTTACAAATTACGGTGAACATTGCCGCTATCGGCTTCGTCACCGTCACCGTCCATATGGAAAATTGATGCAATCGCGTAGTGTGTCGTAATCGACGGCATACGCACGACCGCTTGGACTTGGATTCCACGTAAACGGTCATTCCATGTGAATATTAAACACATCCATCCCGTCGTCGCAGCCCGTGCTGAATTTCTGTTGAAAACATTGAAATTCTCGCCTGTGCCATTCAGTCAATTATTGATTGCAATTTTGAAATATTGTCGATGTTCGATGTCATCATTTGTCAATGCTATTCATGACTTGGATGTGTTTTGTATCCATTGTTGGTGGCGGCAGCGGTTTTGTTGCAGTTATTGTTGAATGAAATCAAATGAGCACACATTCAGCGCAAGCCACCTTCTTCCCCTCTTCCCCATTTCCTCTCAGAAACCGACGATTGTTTACGTTTTTCTCTTCTTCGGCGTTTACCTCGAATCATTGTCGTCGTCATCGATCTTTTGTGAAAAAAAAACATTTAATTTACGCGTAAAATATTTTCGTAAAAATTCTAATCATTTCGTCCATTGTTGAGCGCATGGAGAGAGACAATGAGGCGGTCGAGTGCTCAGTGGAAGATACACAAAAAAGGTGTGAATGAAAGGGACGGGGCTGAGATCATTGCCAACACCGTTCTTTGTGTGATGGAGTGTCAAGAATGCCTGGTACGGCCAGAGGGCACCCGGCATGGTCAGGACGCAGCGGCAAATGCAAATGATTTGCCATTGTTCGCGGGTTTATTTCAACTTGCGCGCTGCGCTGGATCGTTGTCATTCCAGCGCTCAAGGTCGAACCGCACTAAACAGAGAACGCTACTTCAAAGCAGGAGATGACATTCGATTTTCGCGATTTGATTATGAAGAAGGAAAAAACCGGGTCTCAGTTGACCCGAAAAACACATTGGCCACATTTCGAATTTCCCTCCAACGGAGGACGCAGTCAACCGTATGCCGGCTGATATAACGTCGATTGTCTCAACGTCAAACGCAACCAGCAGAGCCGATCCGAAAATGAAAAATGACAGAAGGAAAAAAAGAAAAGAAAAAAATAATGGAAAAATGACTGAAATCGCCGAAAATCAATGCTTTAAATAGATAACAATGACGTTCAACGACGCGCAGCTAAATGGTTCTTCAAAACGCCACGAAAATCCATTGCTTTATTCAGCAATTAGTGTGCTCATTGCGATCGACGACGTTTGTGTGCGCTGTCGAGCCGAGGAAATCGGCTAAAATATCGAAATCGTCATAACCGTCGTGCGTCGTGGCGTTGTGACGGCGATGTCGCGTCGAACAATGCGCGAATCAATAATTGGGTCAATGCTAAGCCATTTTGGCGTTGTTTCATTTCGGCTCGGTCCGTTGTTTCGCACAATTTCGGTTGTCATTTTTTTTCTTCGCTTTTCATTAAACGCCTTTTTTTCGTTGTTTCGCTTTTTTCGTGGAAAAGCCTCTCGATTTGGGAGAATCGGCAAACGCTGGGTCAAACGGTGGGTCAGCTTGTGTCAAGGAACGTGTGCAAGCGCATGCGTATGCGCAAGCCCAGTCAAGGTTGCAAATGAAATTCAATTATGAGTGTGCGGTGCCGCAAGCGGCCGACTGACCGGGACTGAAAGAAAAACCATTTCGGAGCAATTAACGCAATTAGCAAATTGAATGAATTGAGCGATAATCCAGTGTGGCGATTCGTTTCGACGATCGACCATTGACGAAAAACGCAGTTTCATGGAAATTGAAAACATGCAGTGATTATTCGTCGATTATGAACGACAAGGCGTTTACCATTGACGAGTATTTAGGCGTCACTTTCGCGGTCGGTTAGCATTCCGGTGGAGGTGACATTGATTCGAATGGGGTGATTGCTGGTATGGCGTATCCGGTGGCCCGGCATGCCGCTTACCCCGAAATCACCATCACAATTCGCACAAGTTCGATCGTCGCCATTCACAAATTCGACAAGCAATTAATCATTTCATTGGCAATCAATCATTCGATTTGTCGAGCAGATACAAAATGGAAGGAAAAATCCGTTCAAGCCAGTTGCAGGCAAAAAAAAACAAAATGTGAAATGGATTTCGTTTCAATGCGCCCGGCATTGTCAGCCTCTGCAGAATGTGAATTTCATTTGGCAAGAATCTCTCCGACTGGTCACGGCGATCGATCCATCGAGCAATCCACAAAGAAATAAATTTCAATTCGAACCAATCATTATGGCAAAAATGTCGATGACGGAGCGATGTGAACTATTTGCATTTGCCACGTTTCCGAACAATGCAATTTACACACGCAAATGGTACGATTGGACGGACGAGGAATATTCCAAAGCGAAACGTGCCATCATTATTGTATTTTGATGGAGTTGAACAACGTAGTTTTTTGCTGCTTCTTCTTTCTCGTCGATCAGCTCATCGTCAATTATGGTTTAGCGATGTGAGTGTTCGATCGGGCCTCTGTCAATGGCTTTGATTTTTGTTTGCAAAATTGCCGATGAAAAATGACGAATTGAGATTCATTAGAAAATTGCAAAGTTTTTTTTTTCTCGTGTGTGTGTGTGTATGGTGTGCGCTGTTGATGGATTGCTAGTGATCGTCACGGGACCAAGTCTGAAATGAGCCAATTTCGTGACCTTTAGGGTTAATATACGCTAACGATGGACTGTCGATTGCATCAGAGACGTGAGAATCATCCTGCCACGGTTCGTTTCGAGAGTGAATTCTCAACGAAAAATCATTTCGATTCGATTATCGAGCGAGTCAAGAGTCAGTGAAAATCCAACGGGGCCATTTGACAATGGCCTGTCAGGGCAACATCCATTAAATTTAATGCGAATTTAATTATCATTTTCATTCTCGTTTGAATGACACTCTGACCGCATGGGCGGCAACTAAACGAAAGCAAAAATTCCGTAAAATATTCGATAATGACGATGGAACGACGATGAACGAAATTTCGCTCTCAATTCAGAACCGCCAAACACAACCCATCGCCTCAAACACCTTGCGCGATCTCAAGCGCAACATTTGTCCGATCGCATCGTTCATTGTTCGCGTCGCGTACACAATCTGACGTTTGTTTTCCCATACTGTAATTGCTTGTTAGAGCTAATCCAATTCTCGAAACGACACCAATCGCAATAGCGAAATGCAAAACGGCTGGGGCGCGCGAACCAACGAAACCAGATCAAACAATCAGCCATTCATAATTAGCTGCGTGCATTTATGTTTTGAGATATTTGCTTGCGGATTCGGGTTTTTTGATATTTTTTTTCTTCTTCTTCTTCTTCTTCGACGTTCGACGAAACATTCCACTCTGAGCATGGGCGCATGTGAGTGCCGCATTTCAAACGTGTTGAATTCGTTGCGAGATTGCGAGTTTCTTTCATTCATCATTTGTTGTAGCTAAATGGATTAATGGAACGTGGTCGAAACGATTGGCCATTTCTTTTCTAGTTCGTTTTCTTTGTTTTGCTTGTCATTTGCCATTTGTTTTGCTTGACGAATGCTATCATTGCACATTTGCATTAGATTCGCTAATTGTTATTTGATTCATAATTAATCTTCTGGAATTCACTTCATTTGCAGATGGCTTGGGGAGTATCATGTGTGGATACGGCGCTCAACAAATCCTTTTACAAACTGGGCAAGTTCATCGGACGAAGTCCTGGATATTTTGTGATAATTCCAGTCCTGTTGACGTTGCTCTGCATCACCGGGTGAGTTCTTCAACAGTTGTTTTCTGTTCAATCAATCTCAATCTTATCGGGGATCAGTTTGAAGTAAAGTGGTCTGGACCACTTTAGATGCAGTTCATTGACTGGACACACAATGGACCGAGTTGGTTGAAATGACCTGATTTTTCAGTCAAGTGAAACTGGTGCTATGTAGTGAAACGGGCGCCAGTTAGTCGCCACCAAGCGAAACAAAAGACTCGCCTCTCAAAGAGAATAAATGCGAAATCCACACCGGCCATTGTCGCACACCGCACAAGTCTTCTCCCGGAAACCATTTCTCTCACAGCATTCAACTTGAAAACAGGGCCATTTGTCATCCGAAACTCATTCAAACTCTCTTCCATTTCATGTACACGACCTTGCAGCTACCAACAATTGAAATACCAAATCGATCCTGAATATCTGTTTTCACCGCAAAATGGCGATGGCAAAACCGAACGTGCTATCGTCGAAAGTTACTTCAAAGTCAATTACACACATCGTTTCAATGTCGGACGCATCACCAGACCCGGTAAGTATCGTTAAGCGATGGCGTGCATTTTTCGTAATGTTTCAGAAGAAATTCAGAACTTTTATCGCGCGGCAAAGTGCGCGATAAGCAAACGGTCATTTCGAAAGAGGCAATTTAGTGAAAGTCGTTCGAATCAAGTTTGCTTCTTTTCTTTCTTTCTTATTTTTCGTGTGTGTGCGGTTTTTCTTTGGTGGCGACGAAAAGTCATCATTTGGAAAAGTTGGCAGCCAAATGGAATTCCATTGCAATGGCAGATAATTAGGTGCGTTTAAGACGATATGCCACTGAACGCAGCCGTTCGATCGCCTTTCTAAGCGATTGTCGACCATTTGTTGGATCGGCTCGGTCCGTTTATCACGTTTTAAGCTGCCATAATTCATCTTTTTGATATTCAAATCGTCGAGTTTTCGAATTTGTGAAAATGCTTTCGCGCTGATGCTGCATGATTGAATCGTCGCCTATTGGCCGGAGGTGTTGATTGGGCGACGAGCTTTCAAAATCGAAAGTGTTTCAGCGGGTAACTGGACCGCTTTCCTACGTGAATCCGGCTCGATTCGGTACAGATCCCTCCAATATGGGGCTCGTCCGCCGGTTTGTCCACCCGAAATGACCTCCTTTCCTCAATGCGGCCGCTTCCAAGCCGGTTTTGCATCACCCGGAATTTCCTCATCTCCACAACCAGCGTCGATTGCGCAATCCAGCCAGATTGACGATGTCAGATGCAACGTGCAAGGTGCATTTCGGTGCCTCGAAAATCCAGTTGTCTTGTTCGTTCACCGTTCGCCAA
>JANSTV010068718.1:0-10956 GCA_027564135.1 Lestremia cinerea
GGAAAAGTTCAGCATAAACCGGAATTGGCGTTGCCCACGTCACGCTTTATTTTGCTGGGCGAAGCGTGTATCGAATGCCGTAACTGCCGTTCCCGTCGTTTTCGCCTCGGCCGATGAAAAGCAAATGTAGTGAATCTTTATTGAAAGCCAAAGGACCAGCGGCTGTTGTTTTCTTCCGTTAAAATTGCTTGATGATTTTATGCAGGATGTTTCCGGTCAATTTCGCTCGTCTGCACACAAAAACACGTCATTTGCCAGGGCTTGAATCCATTGAACGCTACGTCGCGTAGCTGGTCACTGAACGACACGTTTCCCCGCAATGGCCGGAAAAAATAAACCAAAAACAATCAATATTTTCGCCGCAAACTTTTCCAAACACGAGGAATTATTTCATTTTTCGACAGTTCGCTTCAGATTACGGATTTGCAAATTATGAAACTTTCTACTAAAACCGATGAAATTTATCGCTTTATTTTGATGCAGATTAATTAATTTCGCTTCGTTTACTAATTGGCTGAATTCCGAATGGGATTTTTTAATTGATTTATTGTTATTGAATGCTGTTTTCCCGCAAGGATTTCGAAACACGATGCACCTGCGATAGCAATGCTGTTTGCTTGCAAAATGGTCGGCGGTGGGTGCGAGAATGCATAGCGCATGGGAGCTTCACGCACGCATTGACTCATCAATTCAGGATGAATGCTTTTCTTACGAAAGTTCCATGCGGAATATTCCAAAGACGTGCTCGCATTCATCGCCTTTGGTTGACCAAATGACCGCCAGTCAATAATGAGGTCTTTGAATGCCTGCGCTCGCTTACAAATTCCATGTTCAGGCGATGGAACGTGGTCGAAGCCATATCGGTGTCTTTTCTTGGAGCTTTTGACAATTTTCCCAGTATGACTCTTGGAATGCGATCGGTACACGACTGATCCGATGACAAAATTCACATCGTAGAATGTTAGCCACGTCCATGGTGAATGAACTGACGAACAATTTAATTTTCTTTTGATAACCTGATTGGAAAATCAACTCGGGAAACCCGATGCTCCCCTTTGCTGTGAGTAATTCATAACAAACTCAATGCTCAAACGGGTTACGAGCAAATGCAGTGAGAATAAAATGCAACTGTTTGCACTTGGAGCGGTTGACGTAGGCCATTATGCAGTATCCCACTGGCATCGATCATGTGGATGACCAATGTGGATACGATTATGTTTCGGATGTTTAAAAAACCGTCAATATCCGTTGCTTTTGTCAAATTGCTTTGTTCGATATTTTGCATCAATAAAAGCTCTTCGAACTCTAACCGCCACAATGACCATCACTTGGAGCTTAGACGAAA
The DNA here is from genome assembly GCA_027564135.1 of Lestremia cinerea. NCBI lineage: Eukaryota > Metazoa > Arthropoda > Insecta > Diptera > Cecidomyiidae > Lestremia > Lestremia cinerea. Next base: position 1,346 of record JANSTV010068718.1, read on the forward strand.
ATCCCCTAACATTGTTCGTCAATGTATTCAAATCACTCATGGTTTTGCTCTATTGAAAGAGGATAATGGATCACTTTAATATGCTGACCGTACATGGTGGCCCTCATCACACATTGTACAAGACACATCTTGACACCAAATTATAAAATTTCATTCAACATATTTTTTTTTCTCTTCCTCTTTTTTTCTGTCTCTTCCTCCATCATACATGTACATCGCACGCAAAACGGACAGCTATAATATCGTGTTCTTGGTCCTCACATACGGCATACCAATGTTAATAATGGTCGTTTGCTATACTCTAATGGGCAAGGAATTATGGGGCAGCCAGTCGATTGGAGAACACACACAGCGACAAATAGAATCAGTCAAATCGAAGAAGAAGGTTTGTATATGCCAATAACTACCATTCGTCGTCCTAGTTGTCGGCGTCTTCTTTTTGTTTTGCGAATGATTTTTGAGTTGTTCTTTCGAATTTTCAAGCACGAGCTGAATCCTAATTTGAGGATAACACGCCGTACGGGCTTGAAGATTCCAAGGAATGATGCTCGTTTTCAATAAACGATTCTCGTTGTTATTGCTTCACGGAAACGACTTTCAACTCTGTTTTTCCCCTCTCCCTATCCCGCTCTTCTTAGGTGGTGCGAATGTTTATAGCCGTTGTCACAATATTCGCAATATGTTGGTTACCTTATCACATGTTCTACGTGTATGCGTACCACAAACCGCATATTACGTCATCATCATATGTTCCGCATCTGTTTCTTGGCTTCTATTGGCTGGCAATGGCAAACAGCATGGTTAATCCGATTATCTACTATTGGATGAATCGTCGATTCCGTCATTATTTCCAGAAAGTTATGTGCTTTTGCTGCTTTCATTTATGGCAGCCAAATTCGTCGCATAAAACTCAAAATATTTACATGCAACAGAATTCAATGTCAATTGAACGCAAGTCGAAATCATGTAAGTACATCATTAACCTTAAGTTTCGAATTTTTGGCCGCGCAGCATTTCGGCAAACTCATTCAGCTTTCTCCTGCGTGCACGAAATATTTCTCGCACTCTTTCCTTCTCTCTTCCGTTAATTGTTTGATCACTTTTAAGTTTTTGGAGTTCAATCATTTTTCCGGATAGTTATCAGTCACTTGGTCCCATTGACGTAGACCTCATTGAGATATCCCTATCTTTCATGCGTGCAGTCCGTAGCTTTAGATGTGTTTCGTTTTTTTTTTTCCATGGAAAAATTCTCCCCTCAATTTTATTTGATTGGCTTTTGCTACAGAAAAACTCGATGATTTCCGATCGCATCAAAATCAGTCCCCATCTGTGGCCCAAACTTCATTTGAAAATCCTACAGTGCCGTAGAGAAGCACGCACGCCAAATTCCTCCTTTCCGTTCCTTCTGATGACGCAATTAAAGTTAAAAAGTTTTTATCTCAAAACAGTGGCTGTCTCTGAAATCGGGGATCTTTCACCGAACAAAAGAAAAATTCTGAATGGCAGAGAACCGTCACAAATGCACAGAAACTTCATTCGAAAAGATGTGCGAATGAAACAAACGGCACAGAGTAGAGTTCTAAATGTAGGATCGCGGCGTTTGGAAAGATACGGTACTCCACCAGATGCAAACGCTACTCTCTTTGCTCGAAATTATTAATCAAACCAAGCATCACATAGCGACCGAATAGACAATATTTATACCATTGAAGATTCGGTTGCATTGACCAGTGCGGTAGGTAACGAATATTGCTGTTATTGTTATGTGGCTGGCCGAATGTGTTGTGTAATGCAGTAATGTGAATGACTTGTTTGAAATAGCTCCGTGTCGCATCACATTGCCGTGCATCGCATCGTACCTGTCCAATGTTCATTCCTGTTACATTTGAATGTGTCGGTCCATTCTGAACGAATCCCATTGTTTCACAATTTTCAATCAGTTCGGCTTATCAATTTAGCTCATCCGATATGCTGAAATACAAGGACACTCGAAACGAGCAACTCATCCTCTGGTGATTAGTCGAAAAATAGTGAATATTTTTCCCATTTTCAATTCGCAGCGAGAGTTCGGAATTCGTGAACGCGTAGCATATTTGAGCGATTTCATTTGCATTCATTTTTCAAACACGTGCCAAAGCTTCAGTGCAAATCGAATAGAACCACAGCGATTTGTGCTTTATCGAATTCCCTCTCTGACGGTTCTATGTGATTTGATGGAATTTCGTATCGAATCGCAAACATTTTTTTCGATGTATGTGTGTCGGTGTGTATGTGTGTTTTTGTCTGTAACAAGCAAATCGTATTGATTTTGAGCGACTCACGAATTGCATGAGGCTCCTTGTTGCATTGATGTTTTGATTTTATTCTGATGCTTATGCAAACACCGTCGTTTCTTCGAATTGGTGGTCAAAAGGTCGACTAAGTCGAAATGTGATGATAGCAACCCACTGGCATCACAAGCTCGATCTTCAACATTCCGTTGTTACTAATCTTGATTTGAATACTCGCACGTGGAAGTGGCCGTCTGTTCGATGATTTCCAGGCAGAAGACTGATTCGCGTGGGCTTCGACCAATTCTCGAACGCATGTGTGACCTTACGGAATCAATCATTCCCGTCGGTAGCCCAGTTCGACCGAATGCTTGCATAACGTGTATTCCCCTGAATAATTCAACAATGCGATACAATCAAATCATCGTTGAATGAAACAAAAACGAAACAAAAGGGGCAAAACAATACGCAAAAAGGCAGCAAAAACCAGTTGCCGAAAAAAATAACGGAAAATAAAAGTTGAAAATTAAATTAACACGCATGTGGTTCTGTGGTTTTGGGCCTTCACGCAAATTCCCTAAATTATGCATTAAATATGAATAAATGATTCCAGTCACCGCATGTCGTTCAAATAAACCGTTCATTTTGAATGAAATAAAATGAATGAAAAACACAACTTTTTCCTCGTGAAGTCAAAGCCAGAAAAAACGACTAACGTCACAGCCTCGTCACAGCACTTTGAAGTTGTTTTGGCTTTTCCATTTGGCACTCTGAGTTTTGTGCGGTCCCCTTTTTGCCGGCAAACTTTGAGGAACGCACCGTCCAAGTTGCAAATGAAATAAAATCTAAAGAATATAATACGCGAAATTATTTGATTTTATTAAAATTTTTGATTTTAATAAAATGGTAATTTACGGAGTTTCACTGCATAATTTTGGCGTTTAAAAAAGCTTCGACCACTTGAGGTGACGCTTGTGAAATGGCGTGAATGAACAGATATTTGAAACAAAAATAACATTTATGCCGAACTTGAGAAATTCAAGTTGAATGCTGTGCAATTGAGTTGCACCCGAGACCGGACCACACGTTGGCTTTGAAAGTTGTCCGTTCATCCACCGTCTATCGCAGAGGTGGGAATCGTCTTTCTCGCTTTTGAAGCATATCTCTCCTATTACGGTCATACTGGATTCCGTCGATATGGCTGCATACCATCTTTCATGTCGAATCTACGGGAAAGCTCCTTATCCCCGCAAATTGTGCTTCTTGACTTCAGGATTCGTCGACTGGATCACGACTAGTAAAAATGCCGTTAATATTACAGATTCCCCGAACTCACTTGAAACTATGCCATCTTCGAAATACCTAACTCTCGTTCAATTCCCGTTCGATTTCGGAAATCGAAAGCCCGGTTAGTTCAATAACGGTTGCATTTTCATCGTGAATTTCCGAAACACATTTTTCGTCACGAATATACTCAATAATGCAAATAGCTCCTGTTTCCTCGGTTACAAATCGCATTTGCAAATTATGTCCTTCCAACTTCCGAGTGGAACGACAGTGGGACTCAACAGCAAAAGCCCCTTCCATTCCGAATAGTTTGCATCAAGTAGCAGAGTAAAGTTTCCTGCTCGGCTGGGCCGAAAAATTGCAATGCATTAATGCGGATGTCATCGGAATTTTTCCTGTGTCGGTTATGGGGTCATGCCAGATATATTCATAGATGTTCGTATGCAGAGACATGTTATTATCATTATTATTGAAATTTATCATTGTTTGCGGTTACTGTCGTTGCAATGGCGGAGAAGTAGTGAGAAAGTGGACTTGATGTATTTTACGGGACTCGGTCAAATGAGCCGAATTCGAAATGATGTCATCGGTTGATGTTGTCGGAGGGGAGTATTTCCTTTGATATCGATCATCAGCATTATTGCCACCGATACAACCCTGGGTTTTTTTTGTCGAGTATCGATACTCTTGTCTTGATTAAATTAATTGGAAACAATGTTCAATCATAACGTGAATGCATCCCCAATAACTATGAATATAAATAATGCATGCTGTAAAATAGTAATAAATCAAATGCTCATTTCATATCATTCTATTCATTTCTATTGTTTATTTGTTCGAGGCAATGCGTTATAGCTTTATGGCTTTATTCAGTTGATGATATCGCATAACGTTAAATTACCATAAAACATATCGTTTGTATATGTATAATCCATTGATACAATGCTATTGACGGGGCGCTTTGTTTATCCATTCATTCAGCAGAGATTATTAGCATTGATTTTAATTGCTTCTCTCATTCACTTTCTATTTCTCTTCCCTCTCTTTTGAATGTGTAATTACAGTTCGACGCCGTCTGGATCATTCAGTAAGGCTTAGCGATCTGAATTATCATTCACCGAAGTCATAGCATCAGGTGATTTTGAACAAAGACAATACTATCAAGACTGAAATGGTGTAGCGAATCGCACAAGACATTCATGGCCGACAACAACCTGATTTGTTTGAGATGACATCGAGTGAAAAACATGCGGCTGGGCATCTGAGCCAGCACCCAAATGGACGAGCACAGTATTTGACCAACGATTTTTAAGCGACAACCACATGTTCATATTTTGGTCTTTTTCTTGGTCTGGGTCTTGGTTTATTGAAATGAAAAAGAACATACCAAAGAGGAATTGAGATTTGGTCAATGGGGGTGGAAGTGTTTGAGAGCGTTTTACTTCAAATTGAATCTTAGGTTTGCCAATTCTTCAAACAAGCTCTGGTAACTTTGACGCTTTTCCACAACTACAACCACAACAACTACAAGAACAACAACAAAAACAACAGAAAATAACAGAAAACATCAACACTATGACACTTTGAAATTCTCAAATTTATCAGTTTTGAATTAATTTTTTGGGAGAAGAAAAACGCTTCTTAGTGAGTACTCACCGTAAACGTACTTAAGTCAACATAACAATTACTAGAAGGATGCAAAAAATAAGAGGGAAAAGAAAATATGGCAGATGGTCTGACAAGACCAGTAAATGAAAAGAAATAACAAGAAAAGAAACGGATTGCCTTCATTTTACCGAAAGTTGGAGTCAAATGATGAATGAATCGAAATGAATTGAAATAAATCTTTGATGAAAAGGTTCGAACTCAAGTCAATTGCGGACTTGAAAGTAATAATCCCTGCTGGGCTGTCATTGTGCGACGATTCATATTGGATTCATTGGCATTTCTGATGGCTGTCAGGAGCCGAATGAAGTTACGAGCAAGTTACGCAATTCAAATCCATTGCGACAATGTAAAATTGTCCTCGATAGCCTGCAACAAAAGAGTTGTGGTTGAGCCTACGGCAAATTGGCCACGATGCAAAATAAGAAAGTCCCTTCGAATGGCTCATCGAACTTGGCGCCGGGAAAGGGGTCGACTCGCTATCGGTTTTGAATAATGGCTCCCTCCCCAATAGATGGAGTGAAAAACTTATGGCATTTCATTCGTAATGGGCTAAGGTTCGAGGCGAAGTGGTCGCGCGCCAGACAGAGACAAGTACAGAAGAGACGGAAAAGGTTCAAAGGGTTGTTGCATTACACGAAATTACAAGCGAACACAACATCACTTTAACGATAATCGCTCTCGTTCGCTAACTCGTCTGAAAATAGAATCATCGTTGCCTCGAAATATCATGTGTGGTGAATGGCGATGGATTGAATGAATAGCATTCATCAAAAGTTATAAAGTAATTGGTGGCGAATTGGTCGGTTAATCGACGGGAAAACCGGGTTTAAATAGTATTGATTGTGGACGCTGTCGGCCACTGGTTTCCATTATTTGTATGTTGGCCGAAATAAGGATTTCTCTGTGTGTTCAGAATCAATGAAATAAGATAAAATAAGGATTTCTCTGTGTGTTTTAACGTCCGTATGAGCGTCTGTGTAATGATATCTAAGTAAACGCTTCCCGTACAGTTTTGGACGGAGAGAATCAAAGAAATAAGACAAAGAAAAAAATACCAAGTAAAAGTTATTGTATATCAACACACACACACACGCACACACACGCACACACACGCACACACACACACACACACACACACACAAAACCAACAATCCCGAAGGCAACAAACATGAACCGAAACATAAACAAAAGAAAGCTAAAATCAAAGGTTTCTCCGAAAATAAAGCTTATTGTTTTTCCGTTATTCGAAAAACACAAGTTGGAATGAGATGAACAAGTCGAAAACATAAAGAGTCGCTGCACGGTGGCCAATCGGAAATATTAGAACGCAACAAATGCCATGTCATTGCGTGAAACCATTCAAACTCGCCATGAACTCAGATTCAATTAAGTTCATTATTCCGAAACAATGAACTACCGTTCGGTTTCGCTCTTCTCAAATCTCAATTAAGGCATGTGACTCGAACGGTAAAAGTTGGGGAAAAACAAAATCAAGGAAGAGCAGAGGCCACACAAGACCCATGCAAGGATGATTGTTATGCAAAGCTTAAATTTCAGCTCGTCGAACGGACGGAATTGTTTACCGAAAGTGATCCACGCATTCTCATTCTCAGATGGGGACTGAATGGTGGGCGATTAAATAAAAACGAACAGAACGGGGAAAAAACAACAAAATAAAATTTCTGGAACATCTTCGGCAACCAAAATTATTTGCCCTTCAATTGATGAAGTTTTTATTAGCCGACTAGTCATCTTCAGGCCAAACCTTAGCTGAAGTAACGCCAACACAGTTTTCACTTTGGCAAAAAGTTCAATTTCAATTTTTACACATGTTCGTTCCTTCACGTTTCATCGCACTGGGCATTGTGTTGGCGGCTCTGTACGGGAGTGTAGCCGGTTTTCATCAGCCATTTCGAATGGTTTGGCTGCTTTTTCAACGAACGCATCAAAAAACCGAATGGCCATTGTTGTCGAGTAAACAATAAATATGTTGAGAAATTTAGTTGAAATACACGAGAAATACGGCAAAAATGTTTCATTGAAAGGAAAAGTTCCGGAATGCTCCATCGCATTCTACTGTGGAATACATTTGAATATTGAATGAGAAAAAAATGCACGCCCCTCACAATATTTGACAACACCAAGGCAGCGCTTGTTCTCGAGCATATTCCGTCGCTACATTGTTGCTCTAGCTAATTATTTCGGCATGTTGCACATCTTTGTGTGATGAAAAGCGAACGAAAAAAAAGTAAAATGCATTTTACAAAAGCATCTCCATGCGAACTGAAGGGAAGTGAATGGATTTTCAGATATATTTGGTCTAGTTACGTCAATCAAGAATATTCCAGCGAACATCAACAACCGACGCAAAGAGGGCCTAGTGCACATCCATCGATCATCAGCTATCGCTCTATCAAGCACCCATTTATCCAATGGACTTCTAATAAACTGGTAACATTAGAGTGAGTGGTGAAAATGGCTGACCTCCATGCCATCCCCCAATATTCAAATGTTCCAAATGTCAGCCGCCAATCAAGCCGAGATGCTTATCTCGAATGCTTTTATTCACAAAGTAATGGCTGAAATTGTTATTCGAAATGGAGATATTCAAAGCAGAAAATGCCTATTTAGAGTCGAATCAGAGATCAGGTGATGATATCGATGGTGTTTTGTTGTGATTTTCGTATTTAACATAAATCGTAGTAAAGACTAAGAATCAATTCAAAGACCATTTCTGTTAATGAAATGTACATTTACGCAGATAAAAACAAGCATTTAAATATTTAATCATCAAGAAATAATTGAAATGAAATGTGATGTTTTGAATTCAATGATATTTTTGGCATAGCAACTGAATTGAACAGCGGATGATGAACGGACCGAGTGTGTGGCGTGAGAGGAGAACAGAAATTGAATTTGATGAATAATTGTTGCCAGACCAGGATTCATGTATTTTGTAAATAAATCAATTAATTAATTATGACTAAGATTGGATTAAGTCTAGTTGATATTCCTTTTTGGTGGAAATTGTTTGTGTTCGGTTTCATTGTGAATCTAAAACTAACAGAAAACAAAAAAAAAAAAAACACACAAAAAAAGATAACAAAAAATTAAGGCGCAGAAATGATCTGAGTCGTGTGACAGACAATTCGGAATGAAGTACAAATCGGATAGGCTATTCGTTACGGAATTTGATTTCCTCAGGGTTGCGGCTACGATATCAATGATAATGATATAAATGTCAAGATTGTGAAAATTTGGCCCACGATCACTGCTACCGTCTCAATTATTTAATGAAAATGATTTTACATCGAACATTTAGCACTAAGCTCTCAAGAGAATACAATCCAAAAGACGTTCAACAGATTATTGTGGGTAGTTCATTATTACAAGAATAATTTACATTAGTTTCAGATCGAGGCAGACACAGCAGTTATATGATAAATGATAAACAAAATGATTGTACATACTAAAAAGAGATAATGCTCATCAATGGCTCAATGAATTTCATTAGAATATTTCGTTTAATAACATTACCTTTAAGATTATGTGTGGGGTTCATGGGAACATATGTGTTCCTACATGTCACTTGCATATGTGAAGAGAATGTGTTTCTTTTCCAAAGAAATCTAATAGGCGATAAGAAAATTGGTGAAACGTATTCGAAAATCAAGGAAGAAGAGAGGACGAATAGAAAGCGAGAGGAGAAGCGAATGGAATTTACTTGAAGAATTTTAAATATGTAATTGACTAACATGATTATTGTAATACATTTGTATTTTAAGAGAAGAGAATTCAAAAAAATATAATTTTTTAAATTTATCGAAATGTTTGTTTATTTCATTCGGCGGATTCGATAAAATGAATGGTTGACTCTGACGAACGGGTCGCCCGCCTGAGGAGTTCCCGCTCTTGGATAATCTCACAGCCATTGTTCCCGTGATGCCATGGCGAGACGGGCGCTGAATTGGCGGGAACTTAGATGAGGTTGTCAATGAACAGCAGAATCAATCGTTACTCACAGATGGCGAACAAAAAATTGTCGACACTAGCGCCATCTAGGTCTCCGAACCGATTGGAACATGGAATTCTGCGGCGAATGGTAACAACTACCGGAGACTATTGTATTGTTTGCTGTATATCTGCGGCTCAAATATGACTGCACTTGCTTGAATAAGTTTCTCTTTTACTTTCGGAATTGATTTGCTAATTTTCAATTCAACATTTTGAGTTGAGTTCGAATGCAGTTCTTTGGAAATCCAAAACGAGTGGAAAATGAAACTCTGCGGCGAAGTGTTGGTTGGTCGAGGCGAAATGCGTCCGACATTTATTCATTTTTCGCGCGATTTTTATCGCTGAAAGCGGACTGGGAACGTCATTTATTTA
>JANSTV010068729.1:0-10953 GCA_027564135.1 Lestremia cinerea
CCATTCAATTGACAGTCAACAGTGCTGCGCGATCGGTTTGACAGCGAACGAGTGCTTCGTCTTGAATATTCCTGTGTCGCTCAAAGCGAAGCCAAGGCAAAATGAATAAGCTGATATTGGCTGGTGTCGTCCTTTTGGCGATCACAAAAATAGGTAAATTCAATCCAATTCGAATGGCTTCGATATTCTCTTTCAGATCGAATGTTTTGATGGACGACGAACGCATCACCGATTGAGTCATTCGAAAATCGATATCGCACACAAGCATTCGCGCAGCCATAGAAACCAATCGGTTGTTTTGTTTGTGTTTGTGTTTGTTGTGTTGTCGTTTGAGCGCCGAGATCGGTGACATATTTATGAACTCTCGATGTCAACCGTCGAGTCAACGGGAATCGCATGAAAAACGCAATATTTCTGCACTGTTGATTTTGCAAAGAAACGTTTGACCCTCCATCCAACGCTAAACCAACTGTCGCGAAATGAATTCGCGTGGGAAAAATGCGCAGAGTCTCGCAGAACCCTTCACGAAGCCTGAATTTTAATCATTTCTTTTCCGACAAAACAGCTGCCTCGATAGATTGCTTTGTGTGCAATTCGTCCGATGCCTCACAGCCGTTCCAATGCGGTGAATGGTTCGAGCGATATGACAAGCCAGATTTGAGGCCACATGATTGCTCGCATGTCCAAGGAGCTAAATATTGCGTCAAGCACATTGGCCGGTTCGAAGGTAAACTCGGTGACTTGGAGTTGGGCATGATCTACGGTTCGGGGTGATCCCTCTAACAAATACACTAACGGTGACGGTCTGTCAAAATGTGCCTGCGACTAATTCACTAACGCCATCAACCGACGATTCCCTTTCAGACTAATCGAACTAGCTTCATCTCGCGACTAACCAAACCCAACTGCAATTCATTCATTTCCAGCCACCTCGATAAAGTGCTTTCAGTGTTCTGCGGCCGAAACGATTAACTGCTCAGATTTAATGCTAGCTCAACCGGATGCTGCACTTCAGCCCGAAAGTTGTGATCACGTCATTGGAGCAAAGTTCTGCATTAAATCGACAGCGCTTGACAGTTAGCAACCGATTCCTTCAATCTTGTTTGACTTTGTTTCTTTTTATCTTGTTTTTCTTGTTTTGGTCAACCAGCGAGGATCGATCTCTCGGACTAATGTTCGAATGACGGTCATTCTCGACGAAATTCTCTTTGTTTGGCTTTGGTTTGAGTTTTCATTTTGACTTTCGGATTTTCTCTTTAATTTTTTTCGTTTGTTTTGCGTAGATTGGTAGTTGTGGAAAGAATTGAATGCACTAATTGAATAATATATTTCGGCACAAGACACAGCTCCTCGCAAAGAAAGGATTTCTCAAAGGTCTTTTCAACTTTCAGGTGGAATCGGAGCGAAGCGGTTTTGCTCATCCAAAGATTTGGGCAACTACTGCAACTACGTGAAGAACAAAGGCGACCAAATGGAATATCGTTCGTGCATTTTCACTTGCGACACCGACGGTTGCAATCATTCATCGGCCGTTTCGCTCAACAAAATCCTGTTCGGCGTCTCCGTCATGTCATTCATTCTTCTGAAGCAATTGCGATCACGATGAGATCCTGTTGAAATCCATCTAGTTTTTAAGCCAATCGATGCCGTCCATTCCGATCCGAGAGCTTTTTTTATAGCATTTTTTGCATTTTGTACAAACAACAATGTGTCGAATAAATTTAATTGAACTAATTTTCTTTTGTCGAGAAACGAATTGCATTTTCGATTTGGAGGAAAGAAGCGGCTCTAGAACCGCAAAGTTAGCCAAGACATGCACCATGCGTTCGTGAAAGCCTCTAATTGGTCAATAGGCCTAGGACGGCCTTTTCGAAAATGCCAAACAATAACACTTGCGTGAAAGAGAAAAAACATGCCAGAAATTTATCCATCAAATGAACGAACGAAATGTCAAATTAGTTTTGATTCATCTGTCTTCTTTTGCTGGTGTTCGCAATCAAACAAACCATTCGATTCAGAGCAATCACGGAGCAATAAAAATCGCTAAAATGGACACGTATGAGAGTATTTTGTTGATCAAACAAGAAGTATTTATTTATAAAATACCACCAGCAGGCAGCAATCGACGTCACAGGTGAGCGAAAGAAGTAAAATGGAAATGCGACTTGCATCTGAAACGAGGTGGCGAATGGAATGTGAAGCAAAGAGGGGCGGACCGAAAACGATTTTTTTTTTTTGGTGTGTGCAGTTTTGCCATCGAAATTTTCTTACACGTTAAGCCAAATGGAAAACATCAAGTGTCATTCCGCTGGTTGCGAATTCACTTGTTTCGCTTGCTTTGGTTTTTATCAGAGCGAAATGTTTCGAAAATGACGAGTTGATGATGATAATTGAACGATTGTAAACAAATGGGAATTTGCTGTTTTTGACTGGGCCGATGACGACGCAGCGATGATAACGTTTCGGTGGTCTGGCTGTGCTAATTTTCGATGGGTCATTTTTCTGTTTGCAGAGCTGCCAATTGGAATTTGGGTGAGCCCACATGGACCGGACGTATGAAATTGATGGCTCTGGGAGCGAAATGTGGTTTGCGATTGGAGGACAAAAACTCTGGGCAATTGTACGCCAATTGTCCCATCGACGCATATCCAGGTTTGTGACCATGGCCATGACCGTTATCATGGCCAACTCTTCAGTTTGGTCAAGGTTATCTAATCGACTGTCCTTTTCAAAGGTGTTGCTCTCGAGGCGGTTAGTGACAGCTCACGGTATTTTGTCATTCGCGTTGTGGACGATAATGGTGAGTCATCCTCCTGCCCCCGTCTCAGTGAAATACCATGCAAACCCACTTATCTTCAATTCAACTCGAACATTCCAGGACGTTCCGCCTTACTTGGTTTGGGTTTCGGTGATCGATCCGATTCCTTTGATCTGAACGTTGCCCTGCAAGATCACTTCAAATGGGTGAAAAATCAAGAGCAAATCGAACAAGAGAAGGGGCAACCAAAACAGGAATTGGATTTGGGTTTCAAAGAAGGGGAAACGATCAAAATCAACATGAAAATCACGGTAAGTTCTGGATGGGACCACTGTATTTGGGATGAGTTCCAACTTTTTCGTGGATGCGTTTTTTTGCAGAAAAAAGAAGGAGGCGAATCATCACGGACCGGCAAAGGTCGCACCGGAGGAACGGCTGGCGGGATAATCCCTCCACCACCGGGCGGTGTAAAAATCGCTCCACCACCTGGAGGGAATGGCAGACCAAGCCCGTTGGTATCACCATCTCATCGACCGGCCACCCAAAACGATTGGGGCGAGTTCACGTCCGCCAGGTGAGTTGATCTCTTCGATTTGAGAACATTCGCTCGACTAACACACACCAATCCTCACTCTCGCATCCACACAGTGCATCTCAACAATCGCAATCGCAATCACAACAGCAACCAGCACCGTCAGCAAACTCAAACTGGGTTCAGTTCTAGGGCTGTGCAATGCAATGCAAATCCAACAAGTTGTAACATACAAAATGAATGAATTGCAAAATGTAACACTGAAACACAATTCTACTGATTTATTCAAAGTTTTTAAGCTAAGCAAATTCAATGAAATGTCAAGTTATCGAATATCTGCAGGGGATGGGATTCAGTTTTAAGATAGTTTGTTTAACGATTCATTTTTAACATGGAGGCCACTGAAGGGCGCACGATATTTGGTCGCCTCCCGACACAACATTCACATCAGACGGATTCCATTGCAATGTGTTCGTTCAATACGCTCACAACGCAAATCATGCTTTCGTTTCATCTAAGTTTTTTATTCTCATTTCATTCATGGTTACCCGTACGATCGGTGATGTCGCCGGTCTGGGGGTTTTTCCTTACAATCTCGTTTCATCGCGACGACATATCAACGTATTCTTGTCGTTTTAACAAACAAACAAATAACACATTTATTTGACTGAATGAAGCCTACTTCGATTTTGGTTCGAGTTTAATTTGACGATCCCGATGACGTTCCGACCGTGGATTATTCAAAACTGAAACATTGCATTCGAATCGAGCGGATGCCACACAGTTGATTAGCATTATTGTTATTGTACTTACTTGAATGATGCAAAAAGGAAAGTAACAAATTGCAAGATAAGGGCGCGTTTTCAAGAGGAAAAATTCCAACAATCGGATTGAAATCAAATGTAAATATTCAAGAGTTCTTCAAAATACGAAAATCCAAATCCAACCTTTGGCAACCGCAAGCAGTGGTACCAGCGTCCACTCGGCGAACGGCCCGCGCACCAACATTGTTTGATCCAACAAAATACATTCCAATTTGTTAGGGAATTTTGCCGTTTCCTTTCTCGCTTTTGGATATTCATTTGCACACGTCCGCAACCTTGCGGAGTGACCGAAGCAACGTTTTTTTTTTTGTTTGATTTTGAATTTGAATGAATGGATTTGTAGGCTGAAACAAGCATATTTAGAGAATTCAACAGACAAATGTGAATTGTTTTTTAGTTGAATAAATTTTAAATTATATTAATGTTTATCTAATAAATGATTAAATGAATGATGATGAAATGAATAAATATATATTTAATTGCAATCGGATTGTGGTTTTAGTTAGGTTCTCGCCTATTCCTCTTTATGGTTTCATCCACCTTGGAAGACCATGCCGCTAGGCAGCAACCTCAAGCACGAAACGTTCGTGTTCTTGTGGCGAAGAGAGTGAGAGAAAGAGGGAGAGAGAAAGAGAGAGAGAGAGAAAGAGAGAGAGAGGAAGAGAGCTCTTTCACACTTGGCACATTCAGTCTACTCCCTTGGATGCTTGAAGGCTTCCTCCGAGCGTTATAGCGTTGATGACCGCTGGCATCATCGCCACGACGATTCCAAGAAATTCTCCCAAATAAAACCTCATGGAAATGTTCGAATTATTTCTTAAAATTTATTTAGAGTTCAAAAACAAAAATAACATTTTAAAAATAAATAATATTCAATAGAAGCGCATTTGACAGTTTACCATTTAGTTAAATAATTTCCATTCGTTTTTTTCTACCTTTTCGTTAAGAAAACGAATGAACAATTCAAAAAATTTCTCATAAAAATTTCGCATAAAAAAATTGTGGCTAAACTTCACTGAAGGTAGGTTGTTCTAAAAGCTACGGATTTTATGAAAAAATGTACAGAACGCTTTAAAAGAAGCGAAATCACTTGTTCGAAGCCGCCACATGTGATGACAAGTAGAGGACTGATTGAAAGGAATTTTCGGGTTGATTTGACTGTGATTCCATCGAAGCACTCCTAGGTTGTGACTTTCGGAGTTGTTGTCGTGGGCGATGTTGTTGTGGGGGGTAACTCCTGTGACGGGCACTCGAAATGTACACAGTGGAATATCTGAAATGGAATGAAATCGATGAGTCGGGCTCCGCGAGTCGCAGTCGGGCGCCTCCTTACCTCGTTGGCTGTGTTGTAGGTGCCCACAATTCGAACGAAAGTGACCGGTCTCGGATTGAATGTGAATGTTTGCCAAGATCTCAGATGCTCGTTCCGCTTGTCGACGGCAATGTCCCAGTTCTTTTGATTCGTTGACGTTTCGATGTAAAAACAGTAGGTTCGGTCATCGCAGTCCCACAACAACAGTCTCATCGAGTTAATGACGTAGGGTTGTCCCAACTGAATGAGAATGTCGCCGCTACCCAGTTGATGGCACGTGTATCCCGAATCCCAATCATAATTTTTGACATCGCCGTTCAGCAAAGCATTTCTTGTGCGACTGACACCCTCCACAACAATGGCCGACATTTCAACAGTCGCTACGTTGTAGAGCGGCATTATCAAGCCATTGACTAGAGTCGGTGTTTGGATTG
Organism: Lestremia cinerea; assembly: GCA_027564135.1. Classification (NCBI taxonomy): domain Eukaryota; kingdom Metazoa; phylum Arthropoda; class Insecta; order Diptera; family Cecidomyiidae; genus Lestremia; species Lestremia cinerea. Next base: position 5,861 of record JANSTV010068729.1, read on the forward strand.
TGTACATCGCCTCCAAGGCGACTACATGAAATACCTTGTTGACCGTGTTGTGCGTTCCGACCAGTCTGATGAACCGAACGGCCCGTGCTGGGAAATACAACGATTGCCAGCTCCGGCAGAAATACTCCGTGTGATCGATGACTCGCTCCCAATGGCTTTGATTCACAGCTACTTCGATAAAGTACGAGTAGGAACGAGAATCCCGGTCCCACAGCAGGATCTTTATGTGATTGATAATACTGATTGTGCCCAATTCAACAACGATACCTGCAAGACAGTGGCTTTGAATTAGAGATCGCCGTTCAAGTGCCTGTTGCGAGGCTAGAATACCTTGGTCATTCGTTTCGGTTATAGAATGTCGTGTGTAGCCTTTCTCCATATCGTGATTGGTGACATCGCCATCAAGCAACGCTGATCGCAGTTCTCCTTGGATCGTTTTCGAGTTGAACTTGGAGGAAGCGACATTCTCTTCGGGCCCTGCAATAGCAACATTAGATTAGTCCTGACACTCATATCGTTCTAACTAGCTAATACTCACATAGTGCGCCACGGTAGGACAGGCTTTTCGAGGTTGTCTTTTCTTCTATGGCATCTAGCAACCGTTCTGGGTCCAAAATTGTTGATGGTCGAACAGTTTTCAGTAGTTGCTCCAAATTCATCAACGGCAACCGAACAAACGAGACGACAGTCTGGGAAAACAGTTTGGAAAAACAAATTAATCTTTCCTTCGAAATTACCACAGGAAGTACCTTACCTCAATATCGGCTTGTGGATTCTGTTTGCACCAATCGTAAACAGCATTGAATATTTGCACTTCTGGCGCGAAAAATGAGTCGCGTTCCAACAGAAGACACAGCGAATCCTGTGACAGAGCTGTGAATGTTTTGTGAGCCAGCAACTCGGTGGCATTCCGATCCATGAATGTGACACAGACATTCGTCAAGGTTTCAAGACTATATAATCGAGCCGCATCCAGAATTGCACAGCAATTGCTAAGCGACAGAATCTTCTTGAGATATGCCGAAATAGCCTCTTCGAGCCCTTCGAACCCGTACTGATTGGCTAAGCCCAATGTGTCGAGGATATTCTCTTCCTTCATGCCATTCAATGACATGTGACCCGTGTAAATGTAGCTCAGCAACGCTTTGAATGCGTCCAGCGGAATTTTCAGTTCGATTTCACTTTGATTTGATTCGGCTAGACCGCCGAACAGCAATGCCCGAAAGTATGTACTTCGTGCAGCGAGGATAACTCGATGGCCTGGCAATTTGGTACCTTCCACAATGAATGCCACATCTGAATAGTCTTGCGACATGCACAGTTGGCCCATTTGCTGAGAAAATTCACCTGAAATTCACAATGAAATTCGATTGTTTTGGTTTTTTCCATTGACAATCGCCGGAAGTTTTAGAACTCACTCGTCAGATCGATCTCTCCGCTCTTGATTTTGACGCCACTGCTTGACAATGCATGACTTTGGCTGCTCATTTTTATTGCTTTTTTTTCTTTTGGTCGAAACACAAATCTACCGCATTAAGAGAGCGAAAAAGCCAAACGAAATGAACATGAATTTATTTTTAGCAAACGCTTTGATTGAAACAACAAATGATAAACAAATGAATCGTTCTATGGACTGGTCGTCCGTCATTATGAGCGCATCAAGGAAATTCGCACAAATATCGTTCTCGAAACTATATTTGGTTTTGTTATTTAGAGGCTTATACAATAATATTTACATTCGCTCGATTGCATCGCAATTCTTGAAACCGATTTCAGGCGATGCCACACGCAACGATTCATTGTTTGCTCATCAATTACCCATTTCGATGGATTCTTTGCTGGTGCGTTACCTTTTAATTGATTTTATTTCCTCCAAAATAAACAAAAAATTCACAAATTATTCGTCTGAAGAATCAACAACTACGTTTTTGCGTTTTCTATGCTCATTCGCCAATTCGAAATGTCCGAAATTTCAAAGACGAGCATTTGACAATGGCTGGCTAGAGTTGCCAGATGTGCCAAGTCTTTTCGGGGTGCGTTCCGGTGCACCGCCGTCTTTCTCAATTTCGAATGGAATTTAACTAAATCGCCCCAGATAATTGGCTTGCAGTTGTGCGAAAATTGACCAATAATTGGAACTAGGCCAGTGGGTTCGCCCCGACTGAATTGCTTCAACAACATTTCCCGACAAGTTTACCATTTCTCTCCGCTCGAAAACCGTCACCCAAAAAAGTGAACGCGTTCTATGAGCTGCCTGCTTGTTATTGTTGTTCAACTCTCTCATTTTCTCAGCTGTTTTGCTTCAAAGTTCGTACCAGTCTTGTTACGCAAATATTCGTCTATTGTCTGGTTGTAGCTTTATGGGACGTGAACTTGTTGTGAAACTAATTTCGAAGGAAAAGAAATTAATTTTCTCAAATTTCTTCGGTCTACATTGGAAAAGAGCGATGGCTTGGCGAGCAACTGGCACCTCAAATGCGGATCTCATTGATAAGCTTGAAAGTAAGTGCAAGTGTTTGTAAATCAATTGGTTCCGTCGCTCATTGACGTTGTTGCGTTCAATGAACTCTCTTTTTACGCTTTTTTCTTCTTCATTGTTTACGTCTCGCAACCGGTGACCGATTTTGGTGTTTCGTTCACCATCAGGTTGTGAAATCATCAAAACAGACATCGTGAAGGAGGTAATGTCAGCCACCGATCGGAAACATTACTGCAAAAGCAATCCGTACTACGATGCACCACAGAGCATTGGATGTGGCGTCACAATCAGTGCACCGCACATGGTAATTCTCGTGATGACGTCACATTCAGCAAATGTCTTTGTTTAATGCGTCACAACTACTCGACAGCACGTTTACGCCCTAGAATCATTGATAGCCAAAATGAAGCCAGGCTGTCGGGCACTGGATGTCGGATCGGGCTCTGGATATTTGACGGCTTGTTTCGGGAGAATCATTGAGAAACTAGGCGGTGATGGAGTCGCTATTGGAATTGAACATTTTCCGGAATTGGTGAAGTGGAGCACGAAGAATATCACAAGCGATGACGAGAGCCTCCTCGATTCCGGACGAGTGGTTATTATTGGTTTGTAATGGCACGGATATTCAAGAAACATGAGAGTGATTGATTACTTAACTTTGCAGAGGGTGACGGTCGGTTGGGTTATCCTGAATTGGCTCCCTTCGATGTGATCCACGTTGGAGCTGCCGCACCGAGTACCCCGCGAATAGTAAGTTCAACATGATTGCCTCGTCGGCTCAAAGCTTAAATTCCGAATCGATTTCAGCTCTTGGATCAACTTAAACCCGGAGGAAGGATGATCTGTCCTGTTGGCCCTGAGCGCGGATCCCAATACCTGGAACAGGTGCTAGTTCTCCAGTTCCTTCTCGTTTTCGAAGCCTGACATCCTACTCTGTTTTCAGTATGACAAAAGCGCCGATGGAGAAGTCACGAGGGAGAAGCTTATGGGTGTCGTCTATGTGCCATTGACCGACCGGAATCGTACCTGACTGCGTCAACTCGCTCAATTTGCTTTCGTTGGCATCCTGATTCTCTTCATCATCTGGCATTTATGGAAATTCCTCTTCATTAAATGACTGAATTCCACCATTGCACCTCGCCCGTAGAATGTTGCGGTAAATGATATGCTCGCTACGTTCATTCGGGATAAGAAGGCCCTCAGTGATGACAGCACATTTATATCAACCACTTGAATCGATCTCCAGCTTTGTGTCCTAAGTCAATCTTATGCAAAATAGATTCTTAAAGTAACGAGCCACATGAGTATTCTCGCCTTTGCAAATCTTTGACTTAAACATTTTTACCAATAAATGACATCACACATTAGGTGAATGGCTTTGAGTTGAGTACGTTTTCGGATCAGCAACTGAGTCTTTGGCAATGCGAATGAGGAAGGGTCAGCTGGTTGAAGTTGGTCAGCGTGACGAAACAAGGACCATTTTCCATAAACACGATTAGACAATGGCGTTCCAATCTCAACGAGCTTAGTACGTTGTGGCTTTGCTGAACATCAGATGGTCTTCGTAATGAACGAATTCAAAATAAAAGCAAGAGAAAAAAAATACCAGAAAAATTTCAACACCTTATTCTCAAAAGGTCAAGAAAATCGTAGCCGAATTTCATTATCCCATCCACCATTCAACTATCAGATTGAGTTGACCTTTTAGGGTGCGAAAACTTTCTGTCATTTCCTCTGCAAGCAAACAATAACCAACTAATTCCGAATGGCCGAAATTCAATGAAAAAACTTGTTCAACATCGGAAACTGTTGGGAAAACACACACACTCTCTCGAAAAGCTAATTAATTTGTTTAGCCGAGCAAACTAACTGCTTAGATAAACCAAACAATATTTCGTCATTTTAAAATTGGTAAACACTCTCACACACACACTCACACACTAACACACCCACACACACACTAGAAAATCAACACAAAAACTAAAACCCACTCGTTCGCCTCGAGATGATGTCATTAGGAAAACGTGGGTGAGAAAATCGAGCGCAATTCATACAATCAACACTTTTCTCGATGAACTTGTTGCCGAACGCTGCGTTGACTTCAGATTTTGCAATTTTCTCATCTCGAAAATGTCGCGACAAGCTTTCTCTTGTGAAAACTTGTTAATTGTTAACAATGGAAAAACTAGCAAGCATTGCACTGTTGTGTACACCTGAAGCCTTGTATATCTGTTTGGATGGCAGATTCGTTTGACTCTCGAATCATCGGAACAAAGGAACGTCAGACTCATGGAAAATATGGAAAATTTCATTTCGAAGAAAATCAACAAAGTTCGCTGCGAAATTGTTTCCACCTGTCCCATTCGGGGAGACTTGAAATCTTTTGATTAGCTTTTCGAGTGACGTACACTTGCAGGTTTGACAGAAATTTCATTGAAGCTGACATGTTTAGAGAATTTTCTAGCGATTGTTTGTCGCTGGGGTACAATGCCATCGATTGCTGGAAAGATGATGGATAGGAAGCGAGAGAGAGCGAAACAGAGTAGTTTCGACAGCCCTTGGCACGTCTGATTACATTTCCATTTCACGAATTGCTTGAACCGAAAATCGAGTG
>JANSTV010068740.1:0-10952 GCA_027564135.1 Lestremia cinerea
TATATTTAGTTTGATTGCGCGCATAAATTTTCGTCGTTTTGGCGTTTCCATTGGGATGCGCACACGAAACGGGGCCTCCAACTCGAACTGAAATTGAGAGTGAAACATAATCACTTGTTGTCCGGTTGACCGAGACCGAGACTCGTGGCTCAAATGGAATCGGCTCAGTCGATGCACGATCGATTAGCCGCGAATGCAATCCAACGGGGATATTTCTGCCAGTCAGACCTTTAGCGGCGTTGTGTGGTCCAGTTGACATGCGCGAATGGCATTCGATTTTTTGATTCGGTTGTGGAGATAATGTTGGGATGGTAGTCGGATGGCGCGGCCGGTGTGCAACGGCACATGGCAGTTGATGCGAGTGCGGATTCGCGAGATGATTGCTATGCGGGAATGTCAGTGACCCGACTCGAGATATCTTCCACTTCACAGACTCGGATCCACCTAATTGGCTCTCAATCCAAAGTGCGAAGACTCTTTTTCCCCTCCCCACCTCGACCGAGACTCGATAATTCATCAAGTCATCGCCAATGCGCGACATTCCTCGATAGATTTCGTGAATGGAATTCACTTCGTAGAACACTTCTGGGACAGGTTGTGCCCCGCATTCGTGTTCCGTTGACGTGAAACACACCGAAATAATGCACATAACATGTTGGATTGTCTGTCGACGCCCGACTGTACATCGCTGACTGGCCTCGTCCATAAATTATGAAATAACAATTCTGCAGTCTCGTGAAATACATCCGACGAGGACGACGACGACACGACGTCTTTGTCTAGAATAAGTCATTTCGAATGTGAAATATTAAGACAGTTTCATTCGCGCTACGACTTGCAAATGATGTGTGGCTTCGATCGAATGATAAATCGATGGGCGATCGGAACTTGGATTTCCATTTCGTTTCGTTGAATCGTTCTCGAGTGCAGAATGTCCGGTCAGATGATAAGTGGTTATCGTCTCCGAAATAGAAATCCTCTGCAGAATGAGCCGCTTTGATTTCGGGGCGGTCACATGAAAGCCCCTCGTCTATTTCGCATTGACGCCGATAAAAACGGCGAGCTCAAATAATATGCCGCCAGCCAGCGATGTCCATTCAACGATATGCGTTCAATCAACGACGATCATAGCGTCAGTTTATCGTACAATGAACCCCTCGCGAATGGTTCTAAACATTTCGCGAGTCTGATTAAATCACTTGATTATACAATCGCTGATATGAATCCCAACAATCTGCACGCATTCACGAATTTTTTCGTTTCGGGGGCAATGTGACACCGCACACTGGAAGCAATCACGGTCACTTGTTCGCGGTGCTGTGGTGCTTGTGTTTGCCTGAACAACCGTATCGATAGCGTTTCAGCTGTTTGACAGGATGGAAATCGTTGAAAAGAGAATCGAGTTTCATTTCGGCAATCATCCGCTGCGTTGTCGGAGGGAAGACGCAGAAACGACGACGATTCGCTTATGATGCAAATTCGGTGCGAGGCTATTTTTAGAGTGAAAGTCCGGACGAGAGGCAACACTTGTGACGAGGAAGTGACATTGAGCAATTTGTCGGTGTTTCGTGAAAAGATTACCGATCGGTTGTGGCCGATAGCCGGCGGGGTGCCCCAAGCAACGATTCGCTAATGAAAGCCTGGAGATAATTTTCGAGTGGATTATCAAATCAGTCTTCGCTTCGAACAACCTGCCGTCGCAACTAAATTCACACATGACTGACATTTCGAACTCTGTTATCATCCAAGCGAGACCACCGTATGCTCATCAACTGCTGTCTGTCTCACTTGCACCCGTTCACCATTCAGCACACAGTCATACTCACTTTTATTTTCTTTGGATTGAAGGCATGCACGGTGTCGCTTGTGAGCCATTTACCGTACGACAACGCCAATAATCCACCACCGACAGCACACAAATAACGCGCATTGCGATCAAACGAACGTTTTAAATGATTTGTCGTCGTGTAATTACGTGTTAAATGCGTCAATTTCAACCATTTTTGACGACCACGAACCGTTTGACTTATAACTGTAGCCATTTTTGTTTTGCACTAGAAATTCCAATTTGACGTTTGATTCGTTCGATTGCGTTTGAGTGTGTGCGTGTGTGTGTGAGATTGTGGTAGCGTGGTGAGTATCGACTGTCACATGGCGTGTTGAGTTTGAAGCGTTGAATCGATGATGCACCGTTGATCGGAGTGAATGGACCACTTGGAATGGTCGTCTCGGAATGGGATTTCAATCGGAGCCTCAGTCATTTTACATTCTGCCAATTAATCGAATTGGGGCCGTTCGATTGAACTCATTTCAATCAAATGCGATTCAGAAGCAATGAATCGATGACGACAATCGGCTGAATGGATCTGTCATTGATTGATTCGACCGAACATTTCTCGTGAGAATGAGACTCATCTGGTTATCGTCGTTCACCGCCAGACCTTCCAGAAAATTCTCGAATTCCTTTCTGTCCGTCACCAAAACCGGAAAATTCAAAGTCACAAAACAAAAACGACCAATCCCCGCCCAAACACATGCCAAGACATTCAGTTTTCCACAATGAATTGAATGCGGTTACGTAATTTGCAAAACGCAGCGGAAAAGAAAGCGCAAAAAAGCAACGCACAGAAATTCTCATTCGAGCCGATTCGAGACAAATGCAATGCCGGCGAACGAAGGCGATTAAGTCTAAATTAAGAATTAAGAATGATTTTCAATGCGGAAAGTGGTTTCGCAGAGCCGACGATAAGAATGCAAAGAGGAACAAATCGCGTAATAAAATGCAAATAAATGAACCATGTGCGTGGCGACGGCGATAATCCATCTGTGGAATGGTGAATGAATGGTTGTCGTGAACGGCATTTGAACGACAACAGTTTCGAATTGTGTGTTAAAAGACGACGACGCTGGGCCGAGACAAAGGAGACTCAAAGTGATGCGCGACTCTCATTCGTTTTGTCATCGTGCGCGTATGTTGGCCAGCTGAACGAGCAACTGGCTGAGATGCGACAGTCGCTCGAACGATTGCTTGACGAGCAACGACTTCACATGCAAATCAACGTCGTACAGAGCGCATCAGTTGGACTGGTCGTGCGACAAACCACCACCACTTTGACGTGCTGCTCAAACGACGGCCTACAGATCGCACCAAATGGTGACAAAGACAACCGTCGCAGACGGACACTGTGTTCGAGTCGAGCCGAAACGACAAACCGGCAAAATCAATTCAATAAAACAAATTTCATAAAAGGTCTACGTGCCGATCCGCATGCCGTGGGTTTAGTTTGGGCAAAACGAATTTCTGCTAAACTTTGCTTTTCGCATGTGAGTGCGCTTTTGTCGTCGCTGCTTTTTGTGTTTGTGCTTTTGTTGGTTTTCAGTTCGTTTCTGCCGTTTTGCACAAACCCGTCTAAAGTTACAACTTTGCTCTGGCCGTCGGCTACTCTGGTGCCGTGATGGTCGAGCATATGATTTTGATCGACAGTTAGCACTGGCCTGCTTCTGCTTACATCACGAAATTATTTGTTTATTTTTACGCTTTTCGTTTATTTTCAATGCTTTTCCATTCATTGGGTGCTTGTCGCCGAATGGCAAATCACAAAATAATCAACTGACGACTGTTATTCGCGTGATTTCGGGGCCATTATCAATTATCGGATCGTTGTAGGAACGTTATGCTGTGAATGTGTGCTGCGCGCGGATGATATCGCATTGTTGATACCGCTCTGATGATGTCGATGACATTCCGGTTGAGTTGGAGGCGCAATGGAAATTTTCCTTTTGTCAATTCGCTGCTATCAATCGCATCTCGGCCGATTACTGCGGTTGACCTTCCGATTTCGTCGGTGACGTCATTCAATCCAAACCTCACGGTTGAACGACCCTTTCGAATCGAGGCCCCCCTGTTCGTCGCTGAAAATACAATTCTCCAATGAAACGCCAAATCTCTTAAAATTTTGGTTTATTTTTTTTGTTTGTTATTATTTTTCATCATTTGTGTTTGGGACGACGCCCGTAGCATTCAATCAAATCTAAAAAAAAAAACTATTTATTTTTTTACTTTATTTTCTTAATTCTCGTTAATTTTACGAATTTTCCTTAAAATTATCCTTAATTTTTTCTTTTGTTTTGTATTGTTTTTTATTTCTTTTAAATTTTAAATTTAAATTTTATTTTACAGTTACTTCATAAATATTATTCAAAATTATTTGGAGACGAAAACGATTTAGAAAAAATAAAATAAAGCAAAAATAATACACTGGGTTTGTGCTGTGGTGCTAATGAAGGTCTGCCGGTAAGCCGGAATTGAGGTCGTTTCCGAATCGGTTCGGATGCTGTGAATTTGTTAGAATTTCGATGCGTCGGCGATAACTCGCATCGCAATTTGCTCTTTGCATTTGTCACCGCGCGCGCCGTGACTAGGCCGATCGAACGACACAAATCAATCGAAATTTCTTCCAACTCAATTATTTTTAGAGACCGGTAAAATTTATGTACACTTTCGCTGATGCGGCTCGAGTCTGTTGACTCGAGCAAATAATTTGTGGCAGTTTTAAAAATAAAATAAATATATTTCGGACCTGTTTGATGTGCCGGACAGCGGCCAATGGCCAACAATCGGAACAGCCTACTACGACAAAATAATCGAAAGAACGACAAAAAGAACGAAACGAAGATGAGAGAAAGAGGAGAAAAACAAAGAAACGAAATAAATACAATTCATTAGGAATTCTATCCAACACATGACTCGTTCAAAATGCAATGATCCGTTCGGGGCTGGCTGATTGATTGGCACATTTTTCCTTTCGTTTCGGAGTGATTAACGTTAAATGAGTGGCAATGACGTGAAAATGAATTATTTATTGCTGAAATCGAGACGAGTTCGCCCGAATGGAAGAGAAGAAGAAGAATTCGAAACAAATCAAGTTCAGACGAAATGGTTGACGTGCTGCTGGTTGAGAAACGAAAGCGATAGCGGGCGAGACTGAATTTTGAGCAAATGACAGATTTTATTTACAAATTTTCAAATCGACTTTTCAGCGATTACGGTTAATGAGCGGCAATTCAAACAACAGGGTTATCTTGGGAAGGTCATAATCCTATCAGGTGGGTTTTTCGTGGGTTTCCACTCTGTTCACTTGGAATTCACCGTTGTGGAATCGTCCAAAATCGACTGCAATTCCAGTCTCTTCCACGAATTCGATAAAATCAAATGGTTTTTTCCTCGATTCCGTTCAATTCTCGATTCTTTTTATCGTCGATTGGGTCATCGAAGAAATCGCCAGCGACAAGTGGCCTGCGATAAAAGCCAATTGTTCGATTGCGATTCCATCGATAGCATTGCACTCCGGAGTGTTCGACCAAGTTTAATTGCCGGGCGACTAATTCCGATATTGACGCTTGATTGTGATTGATTTGAAAATTTCGATATTTCGAGAGAGCGATGAAGCGTTATCGATGGCTGAGCGCCACACGCCGCATCGGAGTGAGTGGTTCGGATCCATCTTCCGATGGAGGAGCTTCCGAAAACGAATAACATGAAAAATGACAGAAATGATTCCTAAACTATTCAGTCTTTGAGAGTGTACTATGGCTATGGGGGGCTGGGAGAGGGAGAGCGGGATGATGCGGCTTCGCCGGTCGGCTAGTGATTGCTTAAAGTAGGATTCTGAGTGGTAGCGAGGTTTCTGTTATGCTAAACGCAAAGCGATTCTTATCCGAGCTAATGCTGCAATTTATGACGGGTAGAGGCCTACGCCAGAGTGCTATTTACAATTACGAGCTAAAATTTGATTATAAGCGTCATGGAAACAATAAATAGATTGTGAAGAGCCGACGGGTTGACCGTCGAAAGCGAAAATCAAAATTGAAAAATGCGAAAGACGAATTTCTTTCTCTTGTTTTTTCTACTTTTTTTTCTTTTTCTTTTTCTTGTTCGCGCTTTTGTTTTCTTCGTCAAACGAACCATTTCGTCGACATTTTTTTCTTTTATCTCATTGCGCAACGTGATTTACGAGGTGCTTTGTCATTTGTTTCTTTATTCTGGCTGGGGATTTCTGAATCAAAATGAATCAAATGCGAAACAAGAAATTAAAAACGAAAACCAGCGAAATCTCTGCGACTTAACGGACACGAAATAAATAAAAGAAAATGAACAAAAAAAAACTATATCTAATCAGCTGTTCATTTGCACCACCGAACGTCGCACGACCGATTCTAACATAAAATTGTGGCCGACTACTACAATCTACGCATTTCTGGAACATTGACCTGAGATTTTTGTTTGTTTCCACTATTTTTCGTTGAATAATTACTTCGTCTCGACCGGCGTTCGGCCGGCACTACGGTCGTCTAATTGTCGTAGGAGGCGTCCTCGTCGTCTCCGACCAGCGACACTTGTTGACTAATCGTCGGTATGCTCGAATACTCCCAATCGTCATCGTCATGGTCGGTTGGGTCATCCGCTTCGTAGTCCTCCGTCGTCACTCGTGGCTTCTCCGTGGTTGACGTGGATGCGGGCAACGACGACGACGACGCTGCCAATTTGCGATTTTTGCTCGATTTTTTGACAGCAGTTTTCTTTGCCTTCGGCTTTGGCTTTCCCACACCCTCGACCGTCGGTCCTCCAGGTGAGCTTCCGGCCGCCATTTTCTTCTTCTTGGGACAATTCTCCTGGCCGCATTTCCTCTTCAAAACCCGTTCCGTCAAGGCGGCTGGTCGCTTACCGTTCTTCACCGCGACCTTCTTGGGGGCGATAGTCGGAGCATTGCATCCGGTTGGCCGCCACAGTTTGTTGGATGTCAATGCCGTCAAAGCGTGACCGGCATCACAGAGTTGCTTCATACCGTGCTTGATGCGATTGGCTCCAAACAGCTTGGTGATTACTGCTTCCGTTTTTGCCTCTGGCACATTCAGCGTGAAGGACCGCACGTACGTCGACAGTTTCCCCAAGGGCTTGTTGGCCGGCACGTGGGTCTTGCGCGGTCCACCGAGACGATTGAGCGCCACGTAGAACGTCTTCAACGATGTTGAGTGGTAGGTGGAGGTGTAGTAGTTGTAGTTGTCCTGCATGCGCTCGTTGAAGACACAGTCGTTTTTGAATCGCCGCTGAAAGTGGAGAAGAAGGGAGAAATCGTTAATAACCAATTGACATTCACAGGTGATTTTCGCCATTGGAAAATAGAGCGATCACTCGAGCAAGCATTCAGTCACACGGCTCAGCTGAAGCAATTAAAACGTGACTGATTTTTTTTCGATTGGAAGAACCGCTCGAAACAACATCATTTGGGTTGTGCTCAGCAAACGAGTTTGGCAAGCCGTGTGCGTTCGCAAGCAATAAAAATTGCTGAAAAACAAGAAATTGCATCGAACGCAACAGAGAAACCATTCACTCCGCGAGATGCACTTCGATGCGAACGAGAGTTGTGCCAAAAATTCAATTAGCGAATTCCAACGGTGGGTTTCGCCAATGGGAATGTGTTGCACGTGCGCATTGACCACCGAAATCAGATGAGTTCATCAGTGAGCCGTCAGTGTTTTGTTTGAATGAAAGCCATGACGATCGCGACGACGAAGCGAATCCAAAGCGAATTCAAAACTCATTCAAAATCAATGAAAAAAATGCCGTTTCGATCCGAACTCCAAACCGCATTCTAAGTTATGACATCTCCTGCCCCACATGGCGCCTGTCGATAAACGCTCAATCGCCCGAATTTTACGTTGCTCGATCGATCCGTCGATCGTTCTGTCGATCATTTGTTTATTTTCTCTTTCGAATTCTCCGGAGCTCGGTCATCGATTCGATGCGAGTCGGTTCATCGAATGTCGACGCATCATAAAACCGAATGAGTTACAGCTGCGAGACAGCGACCGGAATGGATGACGCCTTGAAAAATGGATGTCGCAGAGGCAATTCGTATCGAAAGTTATGAATGTCGCGATAGTGGTGACCTTTCGGTTGGAGCCGCCAATGACTTATCTCAAATGAATTGTCCGCGTCACGATGAGCGCGCTCCTTTCACCGAACTCGAACCATTTTGTTCACCCGTTGGACCAGTCGATTTGGACATATTGATTAGCCGCTGATGGATTCTTGACGATTCTCCAAACATTCTTTCGATTGACCGACAGTGAGAACGTTGCCCGAGGAATCCGAATGCATTCGTTCCCTCGTAAAAAAATCCACTTCGATTTTTGATGACATTTCGACAGAGATGCTGTCGACGAGAAGATCAAACGCACACCCATGCACTTGGCACACACTTGAACCGTCCGGGCAAATGATGAAATCTGCCAGAAAAATCGTTTTTGGGTTGATCGATGAGGTGACGCTGGGCTCTCGAATTGCCCACTCAAAATCCACCCAGCGGACTGAAACGGACTCGCTCAAGGAAGAAATATCGATGTCAAGTGCAGTGACTGAGCAGAAATATTTATTTTGCGGTTTTGCCAAGTGGCCGAGCAGCCATTCAAAATCACCTTTTCGCTCGTTCATCGTCAATAATTCGCTCGATAAAACTGCACCGACTGCGGTTGAACCGCACCGACAGTGGACAAAAGACCAACAAAACATTTCACAGGCAAAAGTGATTATCTCTCGTTTGGACGTTGGCGACTTGACAAATTGTGCAAGGCGAACCGGGTGGCACGTGATATTTTCGACTGATGACGCGAATCGCGATCCGTGCCATTGTCCGGGAATGGGCGAATGCCTGTGACGGCAGCAGCACGAGCGGAAAGTGGGTTAGGTGTCGTATCGATGGCTCAGCTGCTCGCCCATCGCATCCCATCCGACTCGAACAACAAATTGGCTCGTTATACTCAATTCCGTCACTTATCGCAACGCATCGCCTCGGAGACCCCTAATCGATGGCATCGTTTCCGAGAAGACAACAATAACAACACATGAAATCACACAATGAGCCGAGACAATGCCCAGCGCCGGCAAGACAATGAATGTCATTTCTATTTTCGGTTCTAATCGCTCCGCAGCCAAACACACACGCACACAACCGGCTGTCCGAAAAACAACCCGGCCCCGCAAAAAAGTCGTAAAATTCAAATGTTTATTTGACAGTTTTGACGTGAGATAACATTCACACCAACAGCATGTCTCGGCGAGGTGAACGGGGCTTGCGAGAGGACTCGGCAAACGCACATCTGACATTCCATGCCGGTCGCACGCAGCCTCTCTCCTGTCTCACATTTCACCATCGTCGCATAGAAGGGGTGATCGATGCGACAAGATAAATGTCAACGGGAATCGACACGCCATCGCATTGGCATGGCGTTAAGGGCGCTCGATTGTTTACGGCCTCGGGTTTTAAATCGATTTGTTTGTTCCTTTCTTTTTCGAAACCAAAAACGAAATTGATTTTCGGTTATTTTTAGGCGTTCGGCTTCATTAAAATTTGATGTTCTCATCAAATCCGGTGCGAGACGCGGCGATGGCATTTCGAATCGTCGCCTGAGTGAAAGGTTACCGATGTTCGTGCACTTCGCTCTGATGGATGACAAAATTCGTCGACTAATTGTCAGTGACTGTCCGCGTCTCCGTTTCTCCCGAAGTCAAGTCAAGCAAAGATAAAAACTACGTACCGCTCCGTACATGTTCCCGCATGCATCCATGCACAAATACAAGCATGTTGCAACGCCTCGCAAGTAGATCTGACCAACGTCAACGGTTCCACGCTGGAGAATTGCTGCAAAGAAACGAAAGAAAAAGTGATTATTCTCGGGTTGTCGGTTGGCATTTGCCGAAATTCGGCGGGCCGTCGTTTGCAAAACCCCGTCGAACCATTGGCCGACATCGCGGTCGATTAAAATCAATAAAGTCAATTGCGATCGAACTTGGTGGTCCGTAAGCCGACGAGCGACAACCATTCTGACGCGTACAGGCATTGTTTTACGATCGACCCGGCATTTGAGACGCCAAGATAATGATTTTCTGTTTTGTTGGTTTTTTGTTGTTGTTGTCGTTTCCGAAAATCGTCTTTGTGGCTGCGGTTGCTGGATTTCGTGATCGTGTGCGTTTGGTCTAATGGCTGTCTTCAATGGTAATGATGCCGATTTTAATACAAATTTGTTGAAACGAGATATTTCGATTGATTTTATCGATTTGAATCGCAACGACGAGACAGACTTGGGCTTAAGTCGGTTGATGCGCACTTCGGGAAGGGTATTGATTTCGATGAGGCTTTCAAGCGGGTTGAGACCGGTTGCGAGAAGGAGAGGGAGAGTGTTCGATGAAAGGACCTATTTGAGACACACTCGGTAGAGTCCGGACGAATTTAGAAAATTACACCCAGAATTACGCTACGCTCTTCGGACAGCCCATTCCGAAGAATCCTCCCGACAATAAATCAAACTATTCTTCGAAAGCATTCCATTCTAAAACGCAGCAAACTCGCTGCGATACCGTTATCTAAGCCTGTCAAACTAAAACGAAATCCCTGTAAATTCATAATTCGCGTTTCCGCATCACGCAAGCCAACCGTTCCCGTCTCTCATCCGCAGCCCAGCCACCGCATCTTCCACAATTAATCATCCTAATCGCCAAATACTCGATAAATTTCCACCTCAACACAAGCATCGTGTGCGATCCACAAAGCGATTGTGTCCCGTTTCAATTCGTTCGCTCGTGCGGCAGGTCATGGCAGGCGAAAAATGCGAAAAACACTTTTTTGACGAATCGACAAATTGTCATTGCGCCGCAATCGCAGCCGATCGCAATTTTTTCGACGCGAAGACACGCGACCCATTGACGAAATGAGTTTGACTTTGATGTCAACTCGGCCGTATTTGGTCGTGGAGCTTCGTGCTATTGTGCACGTCGACCGTTTTCGTCGGCCGTCGTCACCCAGCCGTCACGTCATCTGTCCAACGATCGCAATTTGTCAAATGCATTTGACGCCGCAATCAGCGTTGATGACGCGTGCACATATCTCACACAA
>JANSTV010068751.1:0-10951 GCA_027564135.1 Lestremia cinerea
AAATCAACTGCATGAATATTCGGTACTTGTTCCACCTGATGACATAATCACTCGGTAGCCGCACGGTGTATGCACTTGGCCGATTCTGTTTTCATACAAGCCTCGTAACAGCGAGACCAGTCAAATCGGTTAGAATCGCAAATTAACTCGAGGGAAATATCGACCCGGCTTTTCAGAATCGATCGATTATGGCTTTCGATGCTTTCGCAATGTCGGTTAACGCTCTTTGATTGATTGACAAATCGGTCTTCGGACGACCTACGTCTCACGTAATGCTACAATGCACATAATTCACATTCGAAAACGCTCACGGCTTGTTGGAATCGCTTCATTTTCGTCGTTCGGACTCAATCGACCAGGTACAAAAGACGTTTTGATGCGCTAAGTCCAACGGTGAAACCGTATCGCCGATATGCAATTTACCAAGACATGGCTCGTGTTCCTGAATAGATAACACACATTTACGCTTGCCGCTAATTCAACGGCGACATGAATTAATCTACCGTTTCCGATGGATTTTCTTTTTCTCCTCGTTGTTGTTGTGTGTTGTGGAGGCTTTCTCAGCCAAAACTGAACAAAACTGAACTGAACTGACCGCTCTGACCCGCTCCCCATGCACCCACAAACGGTCATCAAACTCATTCGATTCCAATTCCAATTCTCTCGCTTCCAAGCAATTTGCTAACTCATTCCGCGAATGATAACCGAACCATCACTCAAATCGAATCAAATTTCAAGAATCGAAAGCAAAAATGAAGGAAAATTCTATTTATTTATTGAATTTGCCATTTCTTTTCGAGAAAGAGAGAAAAAAATACTAACTCATTCACGCACTGTTACCGAATCGAAAATCCCCGTGGGCTCGATCCAGATTCGTTTTCAGTTATAAAAGTAAAAAATAAAAACAAACGAAAAACGAATTCCTTGATTCTTCCTTAAAACAAAAAAAGACGATTTTTTTTTTTGTTTTAAATAATTTCTTTTTTTTTAAGAAATATTGCTATACACAGTGCTATGTGTACCGACTGTCTCAACGAATAGATAAGAACTAAATGGTCATAACATTTCTATATCGTCGTACAACGGCCAACTACAATGCGATATATAACTAAGGTTCATTGTGAACCTGAGTGTCGTCTACAACACAACAAAATATGCTGAACACATGCGCTCATCTCCTCTCAAAATATTTACATTCTCTATCGCTCGAATTTCTCTCGAATATTGGGCTCTCTTTCGTCGGTTGTCTCTCTTCATCCATCTCTATTACTCGCGCGCGCGCTCTCTCTCTCTCTGGTGTTGATCGTGAAACGGCTGTACGGTAGGAACCGACCGACCGACATTCATGAAGCAAGAATCAGAACCGGCCCCATTCAAATACCCCTTCCGCACCGAAGCCACAAAAGCCAAACAAATGACCGGTGTCAATCCGTTGGCCGGACTGTCAATGGGATTTGCCTCGATTCTGACAGTTTCATACAGAGATTCTTCGCCCACAGAATGGAATCGGTGACAGCTGAGTTGAACTTAATTCACGGAACGGAATCAGAAAAAAACAAAAAAAAAAAAACAAAAATGTGCGATGTCAGTCGAATGATTATCGGATGACGCCGGACTATCCCACACCATGCGGTTTGACGGCATGCACGAGAATTTTTATCGCATTTTTTTTCTCACTTTTTTTTTCGTGTGGATTAAAATGATGTGATTTTGTGTCAAGATAAGAGGCCAGCTACTGATAAGCTACCGATAAAGAGTCCATAACGGTCGCAATGGTGTGACACGGGATGGACCATGCATTCGTTGACCCATGCCTCAGCGAAGCGTCGTTTTTCGATTCCCATTCGACAATCCGTCATTATGTAACTTTTGCCCCCAAGTTATTTTCCATACATAATTCCATGGGCGATTTTCGATTTACTCGACTGACGGCATCACAATCCAGCACACAGAAAAAATTGATACCAGCATTGTAATGCGTTGTTGTATTCCGTCGTATTCTATTAACGAATGAACGAGAGCTTGCGCATTATCCCATTCTCTCCCGTAGTTCGACTCAAGTCTATTCACATTTGTATCAATTCAATTCAATTCAGAGTTCGAAAACGGGCAAAACGACGGGGCGACGACAACAACAACCAAGAAATTAACCGAGGAAAAAAATTCTGTTTCTTCGTTTTTCGTTTCGTTTCGTCGTTTTGTAAAACACAAGAATAAAAAATCCTGAAACGAAACGCCAGAAAAATATTCCGCTTCGAATGTTGTTGTTCGATTTCAATATTTGTTGTTGTTGTTGTTGTTGGTTAATGGTTCGTTTCGTTTTTCATTTTCTTTTCCCGATTTCGTCGACTTCGACTTGACATTTCATTTAAATTTATCATTATCATGTAAATGCCGGGTAGAATAGATTTATTTATGTAACAATCGAATGAACTGAATTGTACTGAATTTGGTGTGTTTGGTTGTTTCAGCAGCGGCGAGACAGCACTCGATTCGAAATGCCGTTGTATTGCCGCGAATCGATGTGTGAGTGAACCACTGAAGGAGATTCAACCAAACGATAAGATTGAATCCACTCTCGGTCATACGCGCTCTCTCAACTGCTCAGCACACACAAACACACTCACACACACACACACACACACACACATTGACACCCCGTAACACACAAGCAAACTCGCCTCTACAAATAGATGATGCAATTTCGCCGGCTCCTAACGAAATTCATTCGAACACATGTTTTTCCACCGATGCTGTTATTCGGCTGTGCAATGCATTGTGTGTGCATTTCGGTGATATATTTCGCATGTACATACATTGACCATGTGCTTTTTTCTTCCCGGTGGCTTTATCGAACCGTTTGAAACGTAGTTTATTCGTCGCGGTTCATCGCTGTTGGTTTTCTAGAAAATTCGGGAATTTGCACAGTTGCATGTTCGATTCGACGGTTTTCGACTGTTGGACATACTCCAAGAGACGATCGAGAAGCAAACAACCATCCACACACACGCAGATCGCAATCGGTCCAGATGTTTGAGATTTGCGTTTATCCTGTTGTCGTTGAGACCAACTTTCCAATCGGTGTTTGGTGCAACCGGCATTTCTCCATTTCGGTAATTATAGTCGATGACAAAGTCATTCAACACATGCGCTTCTCCAATGCTTTACAGAGTCGACCAACAGTTTTCACACCATTCCACTGTGTCTGTCAAGTAGCAGCGCCCCTTGCGCGCACATAAATTGATCCTTAAGCATGCACGAAACATCCTCAAATCGGAAAGCAATTCATTCTCGAAACACACACACACAATCTCTCCACTGGTTTGGTGTGTCGTGCCGTTTCACTGTTTGCTCAATGCGGCTTCGCTAAACATATGATTCGGTTGTCGTTGCTGACGGTATGGTCTTGAGAATGCACGTTCAATTAACAACGCAAAGAACATTCTGTTTGATTTTGACGCATTTGCTATTTATGGAAAACTACTTGGAGATGGATTGTGTCTCGACGGTTGAGCGATATTTGACCTCAGGAGATTGAGATTCGGAGGAGGTCCGATGATCTTTGCAGGCATCGATCTACACGATCGATATCATCATCGATCTCAAGATCTCAATTCTCAACATTGATCTCGACGTCGATCTCAAAATCCATCTCAACATCAATCTCTCAGCGGAAGCGAACCGTCAGAATCAACATGCTAATCAACCAAATTCCATTTCTGCATCGATTGTTGCCAATCATTCTACTGACATTTAAACCTAACGGTTTCCAGCTGATAATGTGAACATGTTCATTGGAACGAACAATGGAAAAGCCGTCGACAGATCACCATTTGATTTATCACTAATTCGAAAACGGTACGCGAATTGAGTGAACGACGAAGAGATCGATTCCCCGGCCCCGGCAAAAGAATGGAAAATCAAAGCGGAGCTGACAACAATGAAAAAAAAAACAAGACAAATTGGAAAGAAAGAAAAAACTCAGAGAGAGAGAGACATTGTGATATGCAAAAATAAATTAGCGAAAAAATCGTTTGAGTAGACTTTTCATGGGACGTTAATTGAATGTTGAATTTAACAGAGCGCAACACGACGATTTGTGTATTATTTGCTTTCAGTTGAACGGGTAATTCGTTACCGATGGGCTCGCTCGTCCAACTGAATCAATTGCTACTGGAGACCAAACAACAGAATGTGGCATTCATTGGCTTCGTTCGCCTGAGATGGGCTGGCTACACCAACAATTTCAAATTGAGAATATATTTGTCTTTCTTATTCGACCCTTCCGTTGGCGGCAATGCAATGCCCGAGCCAATGGGTCTAGACAAATATTTACCGAAACGGTATTGTTTGCCTCATTCCAGCGACGAACGAGCTTAAATGAAATGCATCGTGCCGGTGATATGGATTTGTTTCCGACGAAATCAAACGCATGTTTAACGAAACTGATGTTTCAAATTTACATTGTGACGATCGTCGTCGGGGAGATCATGTGCGATGTTTATTTGTCTCGCAGCGACAGAGAGAGAGAGAACAAACACTAGCGCACGATACCATTTCGGATGGACTTTTGTTGGGCGACTGACTGTGCCACCTACTGAAAAGCAACGAATTAACAGGTTGACGAAGGCGCTTTCACTTTATCGAGCTCAGACGAATTGCAACTCACTTCACGGCCATTGCAGGTGATCCGATTTGAACTGGTCGAATGGTTGGCGAGCACTACCTCCTGGAGGGGTGGGACCAATGGAGGGTAATCGAGCCGAAATCGAATGGGAAACTGAGTGAAAGCCCCCTGAAGGAATCCCAGCTGATTTCCCGTCGAGAATCGTGCCCTCGCCGAAGAGAACTCCCCGCCAACCGTTCAAACTGAAATCCAGTATGACAGCCCGAACCATTTCGAAATGAATAGCCGTGTGTGTGTTTCGCACAAAAACAAACGCAAATGAAATGTCAAAAGCATGAACACAAAAAACGAATTCTATCCAAGATAACTGTTGTGACTGCGATTAGAAATCGAAATAGGAAGAAAAAAAAACGGGAAAAAATCTGTCAAAACAATCGCTAAACGAGTGAAATAGCTAGCGATCGGCCAACACACTCGCACCAGAATGAGTGGACCGAATTTGAGTCAGTATTTTTCAAACGATACGCCGAGTATGTTTGATGAAATTGTTTCGAATAAGCCAGCTGATGGTGAGTTTATCTGCTTTTCCCGAAATATATCCAAAATTTGTGAAATTGACATTCGGGAATTGGTTGCAGGTTCTCGAACTCCGAACGTGGACGTATTCTCTCAAATGGCAAGTTTATCGATGGACGGTGCCTCGACGGTGAGTGACGGAACATGACGAGCTGTTCCAATCGAATTTCAACTTTGCATTTTCAGTCAAATGAATCATCTGTGCCAGATGAAGTGAGAGATATGTGGAAACCGCCGTGTGTGGAGGCTGGAATTCCGCCATTGTTGACCACTCCGGGCGTTCAGCTGCCGAACGATTTGGTGAATTTGAACGAATCGAAATTTTCAAGCTGACACTTTATTTGATTGAACGATTTCTCTTTTGATCACCGAAAACAGAACGATCCAATCAAAGAGGCTGTTGTCTACTTACTCGGAGAGGCCGAAGCGAGTCAAAGGAAAATCTTGACAGCAGATGATGTGACCCAAGACGAACGAGGCTTACGATTGCTCATTGAGGCGGGCTGTTTCCGATCGGCTGTGAATTTGACGGGACGTTGCTTAACCATTTACGGTCAAGGTTATGGTCGAGCTGGCCAACCAACCAAACATTCGCCACATTCATTGCAATTGTGGTTCACGCGATTCGCTCTGCTGCTGAAATTGGGCTACTACGACTTGTTGCAAAACGAAGCAGAAGCCTTTGGACTGCTCAATCGATCGGATGTGTTCTTTCAGTTCTATCCTGAAATGTATCCTGGCCGAAAGGGATCGATGGCTTCCTTTTCATTTCGATTGCTTTTGGCGAAAATGCCATCGTTTTTGGGCTCGCACGAAACATCGCTGGACCGATTGACGGATATGTCAAACATCTGTGCGGAGATCAAAGAGTATTATTTGGCTGATGATAATCAAGTGGCTGTTGAATTCTGGCAGAAACGAGAGAATTCCGTGTTGGACTCTCTGCTTAATTGTAGTTTATCGGTAATTGACTGAATGCTCCACTTGGAGGATGACTGAAGCAATCTAACCATGTCTTTTGTTTTCAGATGAAAAATTACGGCCTCGCTGATTTTCTTATGGAGAAACTGACAGGTCAACCGAATTTGAGTGTAGAACGACGCCGAGCTCTCTACTCGGCCTGGGGAAGAATCTACTTGCAATGTGGCGATGTGTTTGGTGCTGAACGGAAATTCTCCGAGGTTCGTCGAATCCGTGGCACCGCCAGCTCCAAACCGATTGAAGTGCGGGACGCCGTCGACAAGGGTTTGATCGCGATAGCCCAGAATGACTTCACCGAAGGCTTCAATTGCTTCAAAAAGGCCATCCAATTGGACCCAAACAACAGCCTCCTGCTGAACAACATGGGCGTTTGCTTGTTGTATTTGGGCAAGTTGAAAGAGGCCATCGAGATGTTTGAGGAAGCCGTTCGGTCCAACAATGAAAAAGTACTCAACGAGCAATTCCTGTTGAACGCCTGCACGCTCTACGAATTGGAATCCAGTAATGACGTCCAGAAGAAATTGGATTTGCTGAAACAAGTGAATCGATTCAATGTCGATTTGAACATCAATATCGAGTATTGTTTGAAATTGCAAACGGGCCAGAAGATTTAACCAACCGAATTTGTTGAACGAATTTCATTTTATTTGAATTTGGGTGACTGAGTGAGTGTGTGCTGGTTGACTTCGCCAAGCCGAACGGCACACACTGGAAATGAAAATAAAGAATTTTATGTGAGAAAATCTGCTTGTTCGTTCGTTTTTGCTATCTTTTAATTCAACGTCAAGGACGTGACCTTCGAGGAAAAAGTAGAATCCTCGTCAGACTTCTTTTGTTTTGTGAGATGGCCGATAGGTGGCGCCGTTGTTTGAATCGAATTTCGGTCGAGTAAATCTCGGTCAAACAGTGTCGGTGGATGGAAAGCGTTGAGGTTAAGTCTTTCTGCGTAGTAATGCCTTCGAAATCCCAGCTATAAATGCAAATCACGACTCGATGATGATTCAAAAGAGGATCATTCGCGAGAGGCGCGAAACAATGAGTCGAAGAAAGCTGACAAGGCGCCTCCACCGAATGCCAACAATGGCGGACAGCCGAACAAGCAACTCTATGCCACAACAACTCAACCACAGACGCACCGTGCACGCACACCATCACCCGCAAAGAAGTGAAACGTCATCAATGAACGTATGTGTGGCTCTTCACATATGATATGATCACGCGCAATCAACATTACATTCAGATTACAAATGGCGTACTAAACGGGTGGATATTTCGCTTGAAATTTTCGAAAAATATCGTGTATTTACGAGTTATTGGCATTTTATCAATAAATTCATGTGAAACTGAAGGTAACAAACGGTGAATGCAATCAGGTAAATGGAGTTTGACGGTAATTCGGTGTGAATGCTGGCCAATTGGAATTTGCATCATTTTGTGTGCTTCGTGGTGCTGTCTTTTTATCAAAAAAGTGAATATTCTTCATCTTTTCGCGTATGCAATCTTGTTGTGTGTGCTTTGCTCTGTGCTCTGTGCCATGAGTGCAAAGGCAATGTGTACTTCGGTTGGCGCTTATTGAATAAATGTAATTACCGAATGGTGGCGAGAGTCGCGCGTACCACCATTCGAGCTGTGAGAACGATGCCAAAACAGATTTTTCGTTTGTAAACAAAGCCTTTTCGTTGAATCTCTCCAATCAGGCAATCGCTTTGCAATAACAATTTTTCCCTCATTTTGTTGCCATTCCATTTCGGTGCGATTTTTCAATGGGTTTTTTTTTTTATTTCGATTTTTTTCGATTTTTCCGCAATGTTTCGAACGTCATTTTCCATTTTATAATCTGATTAGCGTGCGTTTTGGCATTTTGTTGACATATTGCCGTTTGGCGATGTCACTTTTGAACCGTTCAACTTGACTTTTGACAATTCCGATGCCATTGGTTTGTTTATCGTTTTTGACCGAGACCGCGACCGCGACCGTGAACAACAGGTTTCGAATTGGATTCAGGTGTTCGTGTCGGCTTTTGATGAGATTTATTTTGAAATTTTTTGGAATTTCGATTTGAAATTGATTGGTTCTGCGGGACATCGAGTCCCTGCTGATTAAGTGAATCTCGAAAATCTGCATTCAATTGACTTTTTTGTGTGAAAACGAAGGAAACTCATGGGAATATTTTCGACTTTTCGTTTCAGACGGGTAAGAGACCCTCGCAAAGGAAATACAAAATCGCAGTGCCACAATGAACGATATTAGCAATAGCAATAGCAGCAACATCATTGGATCAGGACCATCAGCATGGGATAAATTCACAGCATCGACGACACCATCGATTGGATCACCGTTGTCGCCGTACCCGAACAACAATGACTCACCGATTGGCCTGCCGCCGATGACACCGACAAAGACCACCCCGCCGGATATCTGTCTGCAAGGACCTCCTGGCGCTGAGGAGCTTCCGCCCGATTTGGTGAACCAAGGCTGGCGGAAATTGTGGTCGAAACGCGAGAATCGTCCATACTTCTGGAACAAATTCTCCGGTGAATCTCTGTGGGAAATGCCTCGTCACTTCGATCCGCTGACAGATCCGTTGGGCATTTGCAATCCGGGTGCTGGTCTGAATGGTCCATCAACACCGTCACCGTCGCTGAAGCGTCGACCCTCGGAGGATTTGATGTCAGGCGGGCCCCTGAAAAAGTTCGTATTGGCCGGACCGTGGGATCTCGAAGTGGCCACCAATATCATAATCGTTGAACGACCTCCAACACTACTGCCTCATCCACATCCCGAAATCGAAGCCATGCGAGCCGCATACACTGTGCGCTTGCTAAAAACCTATGAAGACTTGTGCACGCGACGTGAAAACATCAAAGCACCAAAAGAATCCTTCGCACGATGGCTCATGGAACGAAAGGTCATCGATCGTGGATGCGATCCCTTGCTTCCAAGCTGCTGTCAACCGGAAATCTCCCCGTCAATGTACCGCGAAATCATGAATGACATTCCCATCAAAATTGTCAAGCCGAAATTCACTGGTGACGCTCGTAAGCAACTGTCAAAATACGCTGAGGCAGCAAAGAATATCATCGAAATTCGACCGGCACCGGCCGAAAGTAAAAAGGTCGTCAAATGGAATGCCGAAGAGACATTTCAATGGCTACGAAGAACGGTCGGTGCGAGCTACGAAGACTTTCAAGATCGTCTCACTCACTTGAAGCGACAATGTGAACCGCATTTGGTGGCCACTGTCAAAGGTAGCGTCGAACAATTGTGTACAAAAATCTATCACTTGTCAGCCGAACATGCTCGAAAGATTCGCGAAAGACACTTCCAATTGCTGAAAGACAACGGCATTCCGGAACCTCAACCACCGCCAGCGCCTCCAGTTTTACGAAAAGTTTGGTGTTATCCGATTCAGTTTGTTGTGCCACCGCCGCGGATGCCTGTCATCGAATACATCCAGGATCGCGATCATATGGTCATCAAGTATCAGCATTCGACGATGAACCAACCGGACGCGCAGTACATCAATTTGACGCATTTGCAGAAATTGGTAAGTTTCCCACAGCTCTTCTCGATTCGATATCGCCCATCACACCACGCTCTGTCTTCCAGGAACAACTCTATCGCTACAATTGCTTTGACGATAAGAAATTCGACGTGTTCATCGGGAGGGTCTGGTGTCTTCTAAAACGGTACCAGTCATTCCTCGGCAACGTCACCAACAACACCTACGAAGCTGAACAGACTCAATCATCGCTTCCGGTTAGCGTTTTTGAATGCCTACATCGGCATTTCGGTGTTTCATTCGAGTGCTTTGCCAGCCCGTTGAACTGCTATTTTCGACAATTTTGTTCAGCATTCAGTGACACTGATGCCTACTTCGGTTCCAGAGGGTAAGTCAACCGCATTTCAAAAACCGAACGTTTCCAACATCTTCTAACTTTCTTCCCTTGTAGGCCATTCCTGGACTTCAAACCAGTCTCGGGATCGTTTCAAGTCAATCCGCCATATTGTGAAGAGCTAATCGATACCACACTCCAGCACGTAGAACGATTGTTAACCGAGTCAGTCGAACCATTAAGGTAATTCGAGACTGTGCCACCGCCGCATCGAACCCCTCGATTGAACGGAGCCGTTTTTTCGTTTCAGTTTCGTCGTATTTCTGCCCGAAATGAAAGAATCATCGCTGCCGTGTATAGCACGGATAGATGAAAGTCACTTCAAACGGAAAATAGTTGTAGTTCCCGGTATGGCCAATGAATACCGTCATGGCTATCAATATGTCCTTCCAAAGTAAGTCATCTCGTTTGTGTTGATGTTTTCGGGAAGGATTCATGAATGATTCCTCGTTTCAGAACTGAGATTTATGTGAAAAACAGCCACGGTACGATGGTTGTTTGGCTCCAAAACAACAGTGGGTTCTCGCGTTGGGGCCCCACCGAAAGTCGGGTCGAAGCACTACTTGAAGCCTTCCGACCGGTTCGTGAAAAAGAACGTGATAAAGCACAGCAAGATGCAATGGCTGTGGCCACGATGGCTCATCATGCAATGTCTGAGCAAGGTGTACATATGCCATCGCCACCGAATTCAACAACAGTGGATCCAAAGGCAACAGCACAACAAAAACAATCGACGGATTGTGAAAAACCTTAGAAATTTTCTCACAACATACACAGACACACTTTGACACAGCCACACAACCACACACACACACACACACACACACACACACACACACACACACACACACACACACACACACACACACAC
>JANSTV010068762.1:0-10951 GCA_027564135.1 Lestremia cinerea
TCCATTGCCTTGACCCATGCGGCCGATTCAATGGTGCAGGGTCGAACGGTTTCAGTGCGTCCTTCACGGAACAGTCGGGTCATCGAGGCTTCGTAGGTCAATGAGAAACGTCCAGCATCCCTGAAAGTATGCAATATATATTGAAGGTGTTCAAGGTCTCCGTGAAGGTCACCCCACCAACCTGTAGTAGGCCAATTGAAGTGCCATTTGAATGTAGGCATCCGGAGATACTCGACATGTCTTCATGAATCCTTTGCCGTAACTGTCGTGGACGTAGATGCGCAATTGCAAGTCTTCAATCAACTTCTGGGCGCATTCATCAGCGTCTTTGATGTCTGACAAACATTGAACGTTGTTCAAGTCCCATGCCATTCGTTGTGGTGACGGTGGTTGGAATTCAGCGGTGCCTCGAGTGTTTCCTTGTTCGTCGTACCTGAAATGGGTGTCGCGCAGGGTTTAGCAACAGCTTTTCATCGGACTAACCAAAACTCACCCTTCGGCCAGCACTTCATCCATGACAATGTTCTCCCAAATGTGAGCCATGACTGCAGCATCACCCCTGGAAACCATAAACAAATTCGAATTAGACGATAAAGTTCCGGAAAGTTGGCATCGTGAAACTCACCATGTGTGTTCAGCGTTGAATCCAACGCGACCATTTGTTCCAACGCAAACGGTGAAACTCTTGTCGAACCAACGATTGTGTCCGTTGCCATGCAGTAAGGCCTTACCGAAATCACACAAGCGATCGCCTCTGTGAATGTTTGTCTCGTAGGCGACGTCATCTAGCGACAAAACGAATGCTGATGACTCAATTGTGTGCAATGACACACGGTTGATTCCTTTGTTGAACAATGTGTTACGAGTCATTGCCCATTTTGTTCGATCCCATGCTGTCAGCGATGCCAACAAGTCTTCACCGGGCAGTGGTTCGGATTTTGATTGAACGATTTCATCCAATTGGCTGCAAGAAAATTCCAGATTTCAATCAATCGATCGTTCGGGACACCTTCGCTCGCTGTTTCACTCACATTTGAATTTCGCATGGACGCAATATTCTGCCTTTGTGGTAGATGAGCACCTTGAAATAGCGGCCTTTGTGCAACACAACAATGTGGTTTGCATCTTGATAATGGACGATTTTATCGGTTTCGATGCCAGGTACGCGAACTGTATTGAAGATACGTTCATATTGCCATGAACACAATGGAACTAGGCCTTGGACCATGATCTGCGGAAAGTGGAGCGGTTAGTTTGAGCGGTGTGGAGCGATTGTGTTGTGTGTACTTACTGGTTGCAATTCTTGTCTTTCCACCAATCTTCTGAAGCCCAACAGCAAGTGAACAACTGTCGCAGCACGTGCTGTTTGAACGCTTGTGTGGTTGAGGAACAATGCATCGATGCCATAGAAATTGCTGTTGACCATCAATGGGGCACGACCACGCAGATAGACGTATTCCTCCCACCAATCGGACACATAGTTGGTTGACCACCAACTCTTCAAGACCAGATAGCGTTGCAATTTCGATCCAATGGTCAACTCGAAATCTTGAGCCAACTTCTCCATTCGAGTGTAATTACCGTCATCCAATAGTGGTCGAACTGAACGTAAATACTGTGGAGGGGAATGGAGTGGATTAGAAAATGATTTTTTGCGGGGTTAATTTCAATTTAATCGAATTAATTTGAATTTATCCGAAATAATTTGAATTTATCCGAAATAATTTGAGTTTATCCGAAATAGTTTGAATTTATCCGAAATAATTTGAGTTTATCCGATTTTTTTTGAACTTATCCAAATTAATTTGAATTGATCCGGATAAATTTTAGTTTATCCGGATTAATTGAAATTATCAAAAACAGTTTATCCAAAAAAACCAGATAAACTCCGAAAAACTTCGGATAATCAAAGAAAAAATCCAACTTACTCTCTGCATGGTGTCATGAACAGCTGGCAACGGCAATCTCGGCAAAGATCCTTGAAAACTGTACAAGCTAGGCTTATTCCAGCTAGAGAAGACCCGTGTCGCGGCAGCCCACAATTTGGTGCTGGCCGAAATGCTGCGACCTTTCTCACGCGATTCATACATCCATCCTTTGTACATCAACAGAAACTTGAGTGTGTATCGCATAGCAAAGCAAATGCACAACCAAAAGAACAGTCCGGTGAAGCTGCAAGCCGTCAATTGCCACAATGCCGTATCGCCCGGCAGCAACGGGCGAATTTTCCCTACCAAATCGAATGGTGTTTTCTTCCCAGAAAAGTGCAGCCCGGCCGCTATCGATATGACAATCCATAAGCTTTGTAAATGAGCCGGATACGCACCATTCCGAATACCATTCTAGAAAGAGGGGGCAGACACATTGCTCGTTCACTCTACAGTTCAGTCAAAACAGCAACGAAGGTTGGTACTCACACGAAATCTTGCCAGACGCTTCTTCCATGAGCGTATACCCGAATTCCAGACTAGATTAAGTACTTCACGATCATAGTTGATATCCCATCCCTCGTGAGTTATTGAAAATGAAAACGCAACAGCCGAATGAGCTTCAGCCATATCGGCTTATTGGCGAAACGATGACTCAAAACGGATAGATCTCTCTGCGATGACAATTCGTTGCGACGACACTGGATAATGCTGGATTTCGCTCTCTCAAATGCTCCGCAATCAAATGTTTATGTTTTGTTTAGTGAAAATAACGGGACTGCAACAGATAAAGCACACAAAGAAAGAAGAAAACAAGTTATTCAAAATGAAATCTCAGGTCGAAAATTATTGTTTTTTTTTTTTTTTTTTTTCTAAATCAATATTGACAATGAGATGGCGCCCAAACATTGATATTCAACATCGAGAACGCATTCCAAATCGATCAACTCGAATGGAATGTAAATTGATTGCGCATTGCCCCCGAAAACACCGACGAACATCAACACCAAATGACAACCGGTTGACATTATTATTGATGTTGTTGTTGTTGTGTGTGTTTTGTTGTTGTGGTTTCAATAAAAAAATAAACGAATTGAGTTTTTGGCATGACGCGATTCGAGAATCAACAAACCAAAATAATCAACACAAACTGTCGAAAAAAAAGAGCAAATAGCAAATCAAAGTTCAACGAACGACGGTTGCAATCATGTGCGTTCGCTTTGATGGATGTCAAACGACAACATATTCCCGAAAATAATCAACCAATTGTCGAATCGGAAGCGCATAAATATGGACGGAAAATCAAAAAAACAATTGAATTTGAAAATTTTCCTTGAGAATTCTCACGTAGTTCATTTGCTGTCATTCCAACATCGATTGTATGCAAATCCAATTTGAATTGAATGATTGCGCTTACACCGGATGACCTTGAGCAAAGCGGACAATCTTTGACCGGTTCGGTTGCATAACCGTGCGCATGAGCCACCCGAATTCGCCTCGAAATCGCAGCTCAACCGTGAACTGTCATTATCTCTGAACGTAAACAACAACCATCTCGCACTGGATTCCCTCGCAAGAACACGTTCCGCACGCTTTGCCCGTTTGCGATCAAGTCGAATGGATTCGCCAAATTGATGTTTATGATTCGCTTCCAACATTGCAGTCCCATTGAAAACTCTCTGCAATGTCGCACTCGATCGAGGAAATCCTTTCCATTCATCAACGTTGTGGCGAGGTCGGGCTTACAATCATTTCGAATGTGTGACATTTATGAAATGATGTTGGCGATGATGAATGCACGGGGCAAGTCCATGAAAATCAGTGACAGGGCCAATGGACACTGATCGACACTTTCGGAGTTGCGGTTCCGGTGACTTGACTCTTCGATTCGGTTCTTTTTGTACTTTGGAATCCGAATTGTGTTGCAGACATTCGTGCAAATGACTGGTCGAGAGGTATTGAGCGAAAAATCCGAAAGTCAAATCTAACCTTGGACGGAAATGGTTTTTTTTTTTCGAATTTTATTTTCGACATGTCGATTGTATTTGTGTGTATGTGTGTCTGTGTGAGTGTTGCTGTGTATATGTTTTCATCCAAAAAATGTCCATGCACATTAAAAATCGATAACCATTTCGAGATTTCGACACCCAACTGAACGGGTTTTTGCTACTTTTCGAATGTTCCAAGCGCGTACCACACGCACACACGATCGCAGATCAACAATTTTTTCTGTCGATTTTCGTATTTTCCAATGATTTCGCATATACGAATGATTCGGTCGAAGGAGGAGGGGAGCCCCACGGTTCCGCCAACATAGTAACAAGTCTACGGTGTTTTCGATGCGGTCGTTGTTCGTATCCGATGGGTCCGTATGAGAAAAATGCCATTGCACAAGCGCCGTAATCGGATCGATTGGACGAATCGAACATAAACGATCACCGCAACGATCATTCCTTTTGATTATTGCGATTGTGAAAGAATCCGTTTCTCAATGACTTTGGAATGAGTTCGATCGTTGTGTGTGTGTATGTGTGGCACGTGGCGCATTCCCCTCGTGCGGCGAAATGGCGACCACTTTGCAAATTCAAAAGTGTGCTCGAATCGTCTCGACAACTTTGTCCCGTCGACAATAATTGTACGATTCATTCTCAATTAAACGGTGATCAACAAGCAATTAGCCATTGTCACCGTGACAGCTGACTAACTAAATATGGATATGAGCCGCCAGGGCAGTGGAGGGAGACCTTTCCATGTGAATGAGCAGCAACAATCTTTCACAAACCGAATCCATTAGCAATTACAATGATCGACCTTGATTATTAATCACGAATCGAATACGATTGTTTGTTTCCATTTCTCGGTCGGCCTGCTCCTATTTGTCGAGCCAATTGCAGTGGTTCACCCGTTTGGACGCCACCATTTGGAATGGGGTTTCGATTCCATAACTAACGACAACGCTTCGGGAATATTGCGACTCGATTCGATTTGAATGCGATTAACATAATCGCATCGCATTTTCAGGCGGCATCGAGACGTTCTCGAAACGAAAATAACACACAGCCGCGTAAACAACTTGAACCATTGTGGCCTACGCTCGATCATTCAATCCTGTTCAAAGTGCGAATCAGTAAATTATCGAGAGTATTTACATGTTCGCATTCGCGATTCGCTGTGTCTGTGATTCTCCGCTTTGCGGCGGGGGCTCGTCACATTCTTTCTTTGAATCACCGTTACGGCTCGCCTGCGGCCAAGTGTGATCGATTCGCCGAAAATTCGATAACAAACCTTTCACCTGTTTGACCGCGATGACAATGCCATTTGCCACCGTTGTCAAGGCGGCCACTTGTGTAATCAGTTTTTTTCTTTTGTTTTCTGTTTTTTTTTTTCGTTTTAATTATTTTGAACTTTTTTTGGGAATTTTTCAAAATTTTTATTAGTTTTTTATTGCATTTTTTACGGTTTCGATTAGTTTTTTATCGCACGCACGCCGGAGCAGATCGACGAAAGAAAACAAAGATTTCGCAAATTGATTACGTTTTCGCCGATAGAAATCTTATCGCCGTCAATTTGACGATAGCTGAATCGAGTGGCATTGCGAATCTGATTGCTGAGCAAACAAATCGCTTCGCCGTAGACTCGTCGTAGACTCGTAGAATCGACGAAAAAACACCTTTGATGGTCACACAGTACAAACAAAGCGACCAGCGTTTTGGTTCGCCATTCCTCGTGGCTGTTGGTGTTGTTGTCTTATTGCTTAGTGATTCGGTGCTAGGCCATTCTTTGATTTGCTTTGTCCACAACCGATCCGACGATTTGGACGACGATTTGTTATTGCCAAAGTCATCCGAAAACAATGTTGTAACACGACAACCAGCGCAGTTATGTAATAATCATCAATTATAATTAGCCAGGCGCACACACAACATTCACTCACCACCACAGCGACACTTGAACGGCACAATGATGACGACGACAATTGCCACACTATTTCGCACTACTGGCACACAGACAAATCGCGCAATATTCAAAACAACAACAACAACAACAACGGCGGCGGCGGCGGCGGTCACAATCAACGAAAACAACAACAATAGCACGCGTAACGTCGCGCACACAACACGGCGAATCTGCGAGCAACGATGTGAATGGGTTCAAACGCAGCAAATTACTCGAGCAAGATATTTTTCGTAGATAAAAATAACGAAGGAAGAAACGAAAGACAAAAAAAAACCGACCAAATTTGTTACACAAATCACACGCGAATGGCATTCATTTCGATTTGAAAAGTGTGACTTTGGGTCGTCTTCGAGTGTCGTCAGGCGACCGCGTCGAATCAATGCGGACGATGTTGTAAACAACCAATTGCATGACTGAATTGAATGCGGAAAGAATCGGGGGATTCTCACGGTGTTTCGGCCGAGTTCGGATTTGGGGGTTTCTTTGGACTCGACCAGGATTGGAAGGAGATCAATCCTGAAACGATCGCCTAGAACCGAATCGTCATCAAAGCCCCGCTGCTCGACCGGAAAATTGTCCCAAATGAAAATTCGTTCGTCGAAAACAAGTTCAAAAGTCCACCTTCACTCGTGGCGTCCTCGTCGTCGGTGGCGACCGTTGGTCGGAAATCGTTTTTTTCCGCTTGAAATTTTGATTGAATGCGCGCGCACATTTGACCGCCAACATCGTTCAACCATCAATTTGACTGCCCCCTTCGAGACACCTTTACGCATGCGCCTCTCGCTTTTGCTTTGACGTTGATTTTTGGTTTGTTTGTTTGTCTGTCGCGTCGTTTCATTTCGCGACATCAACCAACGATTTGCAACCGAAATTAGCATTTCTCAATGATTCCATGCCAAAACAGACGATATCTCATCCAAATGGATTCGAATTGATCAATCGTTTCGACGGACTGGTTACGTCAACAAAAGCAAATACATCGTTTTGCACCCACCGTTTTTCCAATTTCAATTTGGTCATTCGATGATTAGACGATTCGCCTGCTATTCACCGCACATTTGACATTCAATCGTTTTTCTCCTCAGTTTTGTGGTATTTTTGTTATTATTTAGCACTTTGTTTCGTTTTTTCTTCAAATTGAAAAAAAAAAAAAAAAATCCAAAAACAATTGTTTTCCGTTCGCTCGCGATCCCTTTGAAAGAATGTCTGTTTGCAAAAATCACAATGTTTCGAAAAAGAAACGCACGCAAAACGCTTTCAAAGCAAATCGGCCAGTTCTGGTGAATCCACTTGTTGTCACTGCAACGGTTTAGTCATTACTAACCTCACCAAATCGCCTTCAGTGCTGCGTGTGCAGTTGAGTGTTCATAGTCGTTTCGGTTGGCCGTTGAGCGCGCACAGTGTTTTGGTGTTTCTTCTGGGTTTTTTTTTTCGTCGTAATATTTTTTTCGTGTCTCTCTTCTCGTCTCTTTTTCGTTTTTGGTTTTTCTGTAGTTTTCTTCCTTTGCGTAATATTAATCATAAATTCATTACAAATGACGATTACAGTCGTCTACACTCAGACAGGCACGAATGTCGACTCACAAATACGATCATAAATCGATCGCAGCCAACGCACACCGATCGACACACCATCAAAACGTAGCCAACAACAACTTTTACAACAATTAACCACATTCAATTCACCAAATGACACAACAATCGCTCAAACCTGTAATGTTCATTTTGTGCTTGACTGTGCGCTACGCTGAGCTGTACGGTGCGATGCTGTCTACGTGTGCGACACAAGCCCCAAAAAATGCTGCCAAAGATCGTGTCGGTGTGTCGGTGTGTAGATGGAGGGGATTCTCACTTTGGACGGAGCGGTGAAAGGTCAAAGTCGATATTTTGGGGGAGGGTGGGGGGAAGGGGGAGGCAGTGTAGGGGAATTGCGGACGGTTGAAGGGCGATCAAGGTACTTTCAATCATCAAGGTTTCACTTGAGGGGTGATTGAGGGGGACAGTTGAAGGGCAATCAAAGTACTCACAACATCAAGGTTTCACTTGGGTGGTGTTTAAGGGGGGATATCTGACAGTCGAAGGTCAGTCATAGTAAGCTCATGCAAAACATTCACGGACTGACGAAAAATCTTCTCGACTCGAAAGCAAAGTGACACCCCCCTCGCTGCCAGCATTCGATCAAGCCTCACTAGATCGTTGGCAGCTTTCTTCTCTCTTTCGATCTTTCTCTCTCTCTCTCTCTTCCTCTCAACATAACGTCGTTGTCTCAGCTCGTCGGCGACGTCGTCGTCGTCGCTGTTGCGCGAGTCCAAACACTTTGAACACCGTCCAAAGTCCAAAATCATTCAAATTCATAATAGCATATTATATTCTCTCAGTAATAAGCGCTTTGGCTACACGAAATATGGGTCACAGACCCAATATCTCGCTGTTGTGTTGTGTTTTTCTGTTTCTGTTTCGGCTACAGCGGCTTGCTGCCTCTGCTGCTGCTGCGTTGTGCCGCTGTTTGTAATGTTTGTTATTCTCGCATATGCGATATGGCCGTCGAATGATCATACCTCGTGCAAATTCAACGTTGTATTTGTAAATGAAAACCATGCTTGAACTGCTTGGAAAATTGGCCAAACACATTGATCGATTGTTTCAATGGCTAGAGCCACGTTGGATTCCTCGATACAATTCGTTTGCCTTCAGCAAAGCTGTTGTTCAATGCGATCGCATTGAGAGCCCTAATCCGATGGTCTGAGTGATGGTTGTATTGTGTTATTGCCTTCCAGCCAGATTTTGCGAAAGATTTATCTTTTGATCTACTAATTTCTCTCGAGGAATATGGTTCGATTTGTTCGAAAGTGGACGTGATGTGTCGTAATCATAGGTGATAATGATAATTTCTATTGAATGTCATTGTGACATTCAGACTGAACATATGGCTCATCCGTCTGTCATTCTGGAGTAAATGTTTTGATTGATTGTCGTAAACCACTCGCCGGAATAGATCATCTCCCGGACACCTGATCGACGCCAAAGTGTCAAGTCGATATCACGTTCGCACACGATGCCATTTCAAATCAGCACTGTCTTCGACTACTCCCGACTAGCATCGATGACATTGGTAGATTATCGATCAGACATCACAGCGCAAAAGCCACCTAATGACGCATCCACTCATTGCGCGAATCATTACTATTGCAATTGATTCGAACAGACAATCAGTCAATGCACGGGTATGCTCGATGTTCTATTCTCTTCGATGCGGTTTCGCGTGCATTTCAGTCTGCCGCTTCGGAGTCAATTCATTGTGTTTTTTTCTTTCCTTTTTTCGTTTCATGCGCGCTGTGGTTGTTGTTGTTGTTGTTGCATTGCAATTTTCAAATGGATTTTCTAATGAGCAACACCGCCCGAAAGCCAAGCGGCTTGTTGTTGGCTGGCCATTGCGCATTCCATGCGATTCGATTGCGCATTTATGACATGTTATTATGAGCAACGCCAATTACATTTCCTGAACCGAGCAACTTCACCTTATTGAATGCCAAGTGAGGCAATTCGATTTTGCCGAGACGGTCGGCTGTTGCTTGTGTTTGTGTGCTGTCGTCACACAGCACCAGCCTTTGTCCAGAGTCTGATGGATTTGATGGATTCGATACGATGCTTAAACCATTTTCGATCTCCAAATGCTCTGGCGATCGCTTTCGAAGGAATTTCAATTTTATGCTTTTTTTGCTTATTTTATTTTCATATTTTTATCATATTTTTTTCATTGTTTTTTTCTTCAGCCACAAACCTTACAAAACCATGAATTCCATTAACGATTCCATTTCGCAATGAATCGCCGACGATATTTCGATAGCGTCGCTTCGATTCGACCGAAATTCTCAAAATAAAAACTTCTTTTTTCGAAAGGTGAATGAAGAGCATTCACGGTCTAAAGTCCAAATGCGAGTCAAGTCATCAGCGAAATGAACGTTGGACCGGTCTTTCGGCGACGAATGAGACGATCAAAAGTCAATGAAAAACGAACAAGTTTTGGGGCTCGAATAATCAGCGGTTCTAATCGAATTCTCGTGAGAAGGCGCTCTCATGCGCTGATAGACTGGCTGAATTCGTGCTGGAGAGTCAAGAGGTGTGACGAAACCAGCGACAATAGGGCAGAACGCACGTTTCCAACTCGAAATTAGGCCAATCTGCCGGCTATCGCCGGTATCGTCCGAGCTGACAACAATAGATTTCGTCAACACTTGCATTGCGTTATCGGCGATCATCAGCGCGATCGCGGAACCAACAACAACAACCAGCGAAAAAAAACCTCTCACGAAATTTGTTTTTCGGCGGCACTCACCGAATTTGGAGCACGTGCTGACATGTCACTTGCTGTCAGCTTATCTCAGTGCGTAATTCCGGCGAGCGACTAGAAAAAAGAAAATCTTAATCTCTTGCGCGAGAGATTGAATCGAAACTAGGTGGAATCCGGTGCGAACGAACGCATTGTATTTGATTCGATGTTTGTTTGTTTTCGTCGTTTCGGTTTTGGGTGTGCGCGACCGATAAGCGGACAAACGGACAAAAAAAAATGTTGGCCTTTCTCGAGGGAGAGAGAGGGTGGGAGAGAGATAGAGAGGGAGAGAGAGACAGAGAGGGAGAGAGAGACAGAGAGGGAGAGAGAAAACAGATGGAGGAAGAGAAAGGAAGATAGAGGGAGATAGAGAATGAAAGAGAAAGAGAACAACATCAACAACAACAATCGAAGGCTATTGATGCCGGTAAGCTTATCTTCGGCGTTTGATTAGCTTGAATTTCTCAGCCAGTTTTGATCGCGCCGCCAACGAAATTATGCGAAAGCAAATCAACGAGCGAATCAGTCATTTTGTGATTTGTTCAACGAGCTCATCACGTCAATAAATGACCGATCACCAAGCCAAAAATATCGATTTCCGAGAACTCGCATCCTCCACCCGCGCGCTCCCCCAATCACCCATCCGATTG
Source organism: Lestremia cinerea (assembly GCA_027564135.1). Taxonomy (NCBI): domain Eukaryota; kingdom Metazoa; phylum Arthropoda; class Insecta; order Diptera; family Cecidomyiidae; genus Lestremia; species Lestremia cinerea. The sequence continues at coordinate 10,866 of JANSTV010068762.1, forward strand.
TCATTGCATTCATGGCGTCGCAAATCACTTGACAAATTGACATTTTTGTTAGCAATTCATCACTCGAGATAATCATCTTAAACGAT
>JANSTV010068784.1:0-10950 GCA_027564135.1 Lestremia cinerea
ACATCCCGGGCTGCTGCCGAGATGGCGGCCTGTTCGCAAGTTGCCAAATCGAGGGATTTGATCGGTGCTTTGCGTTCATCGTCTGGGTATCTCCAGTAGTTGAGGGTGGTGCCATGCAAGTGACACCATCGCCGATGCCACGCACCAAAACCCGATACGTCCTCGAACATCGTGAGGAAGCCTTTGTGGTCGACAGTTTCCGCCAGTTCGTAATTGACCTTCATGTTGACGGTGCCCGTCAATGGGCTCGCACCCGACATCTGGTTCAATGTCCAGCTGTGCCGTTGAATGTCAACGGCCGAGAACGATATGAATCCGTAGTGGGTGAAACTGGACTCGCGGATCCCCTGCGATGGCGACTTGACGGGGGTTATGATCAACCGGGAATTGTTCTTTTTCGGCGTCCGGAGCAGCCCCTTCTTGTTCTTGATGTGGTATTTGATGTTGTGCGGAAGGATTTCGCGGTGCGCTTGCATGCCATAGATCTCGACCGACACCTTAAAGTCCGTGTAGACATCCTTCAAAAGCATCTCATCGGGAAATTTCAGCGCCAACAGACCCGGCAGAGTTGGAATCGTTTTCGTTGCGCACACTTGCTCGTTGCCCGCATATTTCAGAATGCAAACCAAGTAGTGGCCGCAAATCACGTCCGATGTCAACTTGCTAATGTAGTCCTGTCGCAAGGGGATTGTGATTTCCGAAACGGTTAGACGACCGCATTCCTTGGTCGCGTCAATCGGTCGCAAGCAGTGATCCACTTGAAGGCGATTCACCTCGTTCAATGCTGCCTGTCGACTGTGATCTGCAATGAGGTTCAATTGTCAGTTTCTTTCTTCCTGTCTCCAAATCGGGGATGAGCGAAACGGCACTTACGCGCAATCAGTAATTTCCATTCGGCGACCACCGCTTCCGTCGAACCGGAAAACTCGAATGTTGACGCGCACGTGTTTAGGGCGTTGATCGCCTGCGTCATCTGATGCTGCAGAATGGTGACGTCCTCCAGCAGCGATTTAATTTTCATTTGAACATGCTCATTCTCACGAACCATCCCCTTGCATTCGAGTTCACAGTCGTCCTCGAAATCCACGGCCATTAATCGTCTCGGCGTGAATGTCAAAGTCTGAAAATTGACGGGAGATGAGTTTTTCATTTGGGAAATTCGCCTCAACAATTTCCAAATTGATCTCAAACAAGCAGCTACCTGTTGCGATTGTTGACGTCGATAAAAGCTGACGGTGTGCGCCAACTTGGCTTTATTGCCTTCGTTCGACGGTGACCGGCATCGTTTCGCTTCTGAAACGCCCGACATTTCCTTCGGCTCCGCGATGGTTGGCAACGGCTTGATGGGATTCTTCTCGAAGTTGAAGCTATCCGAGAGAATGCTGCCGCTCTTCTGAGGAATTGTGTGGAGAGAGAGAGGGTTGTCGAAGATTGAGTGGGAGCTCACACGTGGAGAACATTCATTTTTGGAGCGTACCTGTTCAGTGATCGCCTCTTCGACACTGCTGCCATCGTCGTTCTCCTCAATGTTCAGCACGTCTTCGTCATCGTCGGTGCTCGAGTTATTCGTCTGCGAGGCGTATTGAACGCCATCGAATTTGATCGGTTCGATGAAACTCAGAATTTGGGAGCCGAAGCTTCCGAAGCCATCATTGACACTGCTGATGTCATTCAAAATGAAACTATAAATGATAAATAATAAAAATAATAAAGAATCGATCGGAGAGGAGCCTAATCGCTTAGCATTTGGATGTTAATGTGAAATGAGAGATGTATTACTTGAGGCGATGCATGAATGAGTCTGTTTGTTTTTTTTTCTTTTTCTTTTCTTTTTTTCTGTATTTTTTCGTGTTTGTGTAAATGAAAGGTGAGAGTGAGATGAATTTTTAATGAATTTATTTGTCATTTTAGTAAATTTTCACAACAGTTTTCCTGTGATGTCTCTTCTGAGCAAACTTTATCTTAAGTTAGAAAATAAATTTATCTTTACATATTTGTAAGTCTTCGCTTTGGAATATTCCTGATACATGGTGTTAGTGAGAGTGGGTTTGCTGAGAGTCGGACGAGCCAACAAGCACAGAGACAGGAGGGCGATAAACCAGCCCAAGAGTCACTCTGTTTGTTTGGTTGTCGCCAGGCTAGGAGGTACTTGGAACCGCTCCGCATGGCACCATTCAATGTGAAACACTCTTGAAAACACATTCGCCACGTGCGATTACTAGATCAGTGAGACGGTGCGGTACTCTAGACACTCCAGACTGAAGTCAAGAAACCCTCTCCGAATTATTTAAAATTAGCATTTGTTTTGCGGCTGCCAAGCTTTCAAATTGAGTTTAAATTGCCCCGAGATTGGCAATCTCATCTTCATTGAATTCACTCATCGAACGAACATTGCTTCTCGTGGCCATCGGCTTGGAACTGGGCCACCCTCCCAAATATGAGACTAGATTTCCCCCCGAAAATTGAAGGAGTTGTTTTTGTTGAGTTCCATGGCGAGAGGCACGAGAGGCATTGTTCGCAGATCTTCTCGCCCATCGATGATGGGCAACGGAGTCGTTACAGCGACGCGAATTCACTGAATCGGCACGACATGGCACCGCATCAAATGCAAATAAACCTAATAGCTTCTTCCAGCTTCAGTCTTGTTAGATTTTCCTTCACATTTCAAAATCAAAACTGCATAAGCATTCGCAACATCTATTTACTATATATACATATACATAAGCTCGGTATGTAAGGGATTACATAACGCTCTGAATGAATTCGATTTAAGTGCAAAACGTACGTTAATTCAAGTGTTTGTCCAATCGAGCGCGAGCGATTGGACTCGATTCAAGCTTTCGACAAATGGACGATTGTCATTATGAAATGAATAAGCTTAGAAGAAAGTGAAGCCCAATGAAATGCCATGGTTAGCTTCTGGGTTAGCACAGAGACAGAGATTCATCCAACGCAACAGAAAAATAGTAAACATTCCATGAATTTATCCCACCTGTCTTCGGTATCCTCTTTGGGATGTGACGCGCTCCGTCGCTGGCGGTGGTCACTGGTCGAAGGTCCGCTGAGCCGCCCGTCAGCCTCTGAAATATCCTCGACAGATTCACTTTGTCTTCTGGCAATTGGACTCAAACATTGCGGTGTCGCGTCCATGGACGAAGATCGGTTGAACTCGCGCGGCAGCACACTGACACCTGAATTTCACGCAAAAATATTAGTGAGGTCAATTGGATGTGGAATTGATGCGTTGAACATCCTTACCTTTGGGAATGGTTCCGGCTTTGCTGATGGGCGACACACTTGAAAATGGCGAGGAAGAAATCAATTCTAGTTCGGCTCTTGCCGGCGGTGTTGCGGGCGTTGCTGGGGTAGCCAGGGCTGCGAATATGGCCGAGTTTTCTGGCGATGGCGGAGAGAAATTCAATTTGGCTTCGAGCATTTTTAGCGGACCGCTGATGCGGTCTGGCGAGACGAATGACTCGTCATTCGTGTGAACGGCCATCTCGTACAGTCTTGTGACATTTGCATTGAGTGACACTGGGCACGACTCGTTCCGACTAACTGAAATTGAATGAACCGGAAATTGTGATTGAGACGAGACTCAGCTGAGCGAATGTGGGCCACTCACCGTCTGGCTTGCTGTACTTCGGCTCATACTGTGGAAGCTCTTTCACCGGCTTGATTGGTGGCTTTGCCGCTGTCACGAATGGTGCACTTTTTTTCGGCTCGATAAGAATGCGATTGGCTGGCACCGACATACCCAGCGGAGCCTTTGGAACCAACGCTTTTCCTTTATTTTGCTCGAATAGTGCAAGACGCTCCTTCAACGACATCTCGGCTGGATCCTTTTGCGGTTGTTTTGATGCGAATTCATTGCGGCCGGGGTTCTCGAAAAGGGCTGTTCGATCTGATACAAATCCCCTGAACACGTCCACCGGCTTTCCCGATGTGTGAATGATCGCCTCGCTGTTGACTGAATGCATTGCCGGAGTGGGAATCTCGTGGTTCTCCTTGCCGTCCACATCGTTCAAGGACTCTTGGGATTGAGCTTGAAATTTCATTTCGAATGTTTCAGCAACGCTTTCTGAGCCGACATGTGATCTCATGAGATTCATTCCGAGACGATCGCAACGCTGCTCGGTGCGATCGAGTATTCGCTGTGAAAATTGAACCAAAAACGAATTGATGCTAAAATCCAATCGATATTGACATTGCTTTGAAGTACAAACCTGCACAAACGGCGAGTCCATTTTTATTTTGATTTAATTCCGGTTTATTTTGAGCGGATTCGTTTGAACAACGTGAATTTTGATCCAAACTTTTGTTTTTGGCTTCGTTTTCCGCTAATCTGATGAAATTTAACTAGCAAAACGTGCTAGAACCAAAACACAATTCACAAAAATTTACTGTTTGAAAAAGAACGCTGAAATTTGAATAACATTTTATTTGACATTCAGTTCACGCCATGCCGAGACCGTGGCAAAATCAAAGCGCCGCTAGGGGGCGCTACCATCGGAATGGTGGACATTGAACGCACTTTCAATTTGTCAAAATACAAGAACATAACCTCAAAGCGGGAAAAATCAAAATAAATAACAACGTGCTCTGAGTGCCAGTAGTTTCAACGATTGATCGTTGATTTTGTTATTTGAATATTTTCGCCAGAAACTCGATTCTGCTCCACAGCCATGGAGTTGACAGAGGAAGTGCTAGGTAAGTCTCCGTGGTGCTGCGCAATAACGTCGTTGTATTGACCGAACAAATGACAATTTTTCAGAAAACACTGAGCAACCAGCAAAGAAAGTCAAAAAGAAATTCGTCCATCCGAAGAAGTCGACAGAGGAGCGAAAGAAAGAAAAACAAACGCGGCAATTGCGAAAGGCTCGGATTATCCTGCGGAACATTTCCTACAAAGCAACCGAGGAGAAAATAAAAGCGGAATTCAATAAATACGGCCCAATAACGGAATGCAAGCTTTTGAAACGGGCCGATGGCAAGCTGGTTGGCTGTGCTTTCGTTCAATACGAAAAGATCAATCATGCGGCCAAGGCGATTCATCATCGCAACGGCAAGGACCTGTTTGGACGACCAGTAGTTATTGATTGGGCTGTCAATCGCGGAAAATTCATAGAGCACGCCAGAAACTCAAAGGGCAATGCCGACATCAAACAGGAGGAGGATGGCGAGGATGCCGATGATGACGATGTTTCAGTGAAGAGCGAGAAAGACGATGACGATGAAGAGATGGAAACCGACGGCGATGATGGTGCTGAGGGCTCTGATGATGAAGACGATGAGGACGACGATGACGAGGCCAGCGACAGCGATGAGGATACCAAGGTTGACATCAAGCAGGACCCCGACGATGAGAAAGAGGAAAAACCGAAACACAAACCATCGAATGACATCGCCGAGGGATGCACCGTTTTCATAAAGAATGTTCCCTTCCAAGCGACCAATCAGGATCTGTTCAAGACTTGCAAGCAATTCGGAATGATCCACTATGCCCTGGTGTGCGTGGATAAGGTCTCGGGTCACAGCAAGGGAACGGCATTTGTGAAGTTCAAGGTAACGCGTTCAAAAGCTATTTTTACGATGCCAGGAATCTCATCCAAAGCTCCTCTCATTTTAGAACAAGGACTCAGCGGACATGTGCCTGAGGGCTGGAACTGAGTTCCGTCTCCTCGATCAAATCTTAGATCCGACACCAGCTCTAAGTAGGCATGAAGCTGTACAGAAGGCTGACAAGAAATCGAAAGAGCCGCTGGATTCCAGGAATTTGTATTTGGCGAAGGAAGGTGTCATCGCTGCTGGGAGCAAAGCAGCTGAAGGTGTTTCCAGCTCAGACATGGCCAAACGACTGGTGCTGGAGCAAAGCAAAAATCAGATTCTGAGAATTTTGACCCGCTTTATTTCGCGCGAGCGGCTTACGGTGCACAATATCCCTCCGAGCTTCGACGATGCTAGACTGAGGAAAGTGGTCGAGAAGGCATGCAAATCCAAGGTAAGGTCACAGGTTTTTGAGGCACTCCGTAGGACGAGCACTGATTTTGATTCCTTTTTAGCCGAAAGAGTGTCGAATCATGCGGGAAAACAAACCATCAATGGGCGCACCAATGGGCAAATCCAAAGGATTCGGTTTCTTGTCATTCAAAAGCCACAACGACGCCTTGAATTGCCTGAGGAAGGTGAACAACAATCCGGAGGTGTTTGGCAAGAATAACGTAAGCCCCAAATTTTAATATTTTTCTCAACATTTTCATGAGTTTCCAATCAATTCTGTTTCAGCGACCCATTGTTTCGTTCAGCATCGAAGATCGCACTGTGCACAACTTGAAACTGAAGCGATTAGAGAAATCTCGTCAAAACAATCCGACATTCAAAGCGAAAGGGGGCAAACAGAAGGAGAACAAGAAGAAGCTGAAGGATGTGAAGCCGAATGTTAAGAAATTGACGGGGCAGAATAAGCAGACATCGGCTAAGAAGGATGCGCTAGTCAAGGAGAGCATCCTCTCGGAATTCGCCGGCGAAGCAGTTGAGCGTGGAACGGAATTCAGGGCGAGACCCAGATGGAAGCTGCGCGAAGAGGCCGAAACTCACATTAAACAAACGAAAAAGGACGCAAAGGCGATTCGCAAGCAAAAGGGCCTAGACGAAATTCGCAGGGAGAAGCGACAAGTGGAACGACCGAAAAAGGGCAAAGGAAAGACCGAGCTCGACAGCTCGCTGGTTAACAAATACTTGAAAATTCTGCATTCCACCGACATCACCACTGAGAAGAAGCCCAAACGCTCCAAATGGTACGTCGAGTAGCTTCCAGAAGTGGAAGCGGATAGCGAATGACTTCAAGAATCTTACTGAGGAGGTTCGACTGACAGACGTCGAAGAAATTTAAATACAGTTCAAACCGAATTCCTGTTCTGTAAATAAAATGCTTTCTTTATTTTTTATCGAAGTTGAGTTGAAACATTTATTCCACAATCGCCATCAGTGCAACAAGCCCTTCACATCAAAGTAGGCGAGCAAATTTCTGAGCAGCAATTTCGCCTTCGGATTGGACATGAGCGTCAAGCGAAAGGCTCGATCGTCTTCGTCTTTGCTCATGAATCGAACGATTTCATTGTTCTGGACCTTCTCCAGCAGACGCATGGCCACCGAAAAGAGGCTGAATGTGGCAGCATGGATCCCTCGCGTCAATATTTGCGTGAGAATATCGTCGACGGTCGGAATCGACGCTTTGTAGCCCAACCGCAGCAAGGCCTGCACTAGCTCGTCGTGGTAAAACCGAATCAGCTCATCCCATTCGGTGTGTTTGACGTCGAGGTGCGACGAGGTGAAGAGTAAGTAGGTCAAGTCCAGCACTGGCGACCCCAAGTAGCCGACGGCGAAATCCACCTGAAACCAATTCCAATCCGAATAACCTACGACTTTTCCACCCACTCAACGGGAGATACTCACAAGCAGAGCGTCGACCGGGTTTCGGTTCGTGTCGAACTTGAACATGATGTTGTTGCCCCACAGATCGCCATGAGTCAGAACGTTGAATTGATCGTCGTTTCTTTCCACGGCGGTACAGCATTTCTCGAAAACACACGATTTCAACGCGTCAAGCTGAGCCACGATACGCTCAAAGCCGGCATCATCGCGAAAGAGATCAGCGCATGTGCCGATGGCGTTTTCGAAGAGATCTCGATATTTGGATGATCCGCCGAGGTGAACGTGGGGCCTTTGGAACATTTTGAGCACATCGGCAACGGTTTGATCCTGAAAATGAACCGTGAAAACAACGACGAGCCCGCAGTCGGATCACCCTTCTGACGTACTTGCTCGATCATGACAGCCGTGCCAGCGTGGTATTTCGCTATTTTCGCTAGAATGATCTTCAAATGTTCGAAATCCAAACCCACACGTCGATCGACATTGGCAAATTGGTCTTCGATCAAATCCGCGAGCACGAGGTACGACTGATCAACGCTGCTGTAGAAGCATCTGTTGAAGTGAAAACGGTCGAAATGAAGGGCGATCGAGCAGCTCTCCGAATCGAAATTCATCAACTTACGTCGGTGCGATCTTCGTTGGCATTTCCGCATCGCGCAGAAGTCTCTCGACCTTTGGCAGAACGCACGTGAAAATGCCAATCTCTTTGGCGAAAGTGTCACAGCTCCGTATTAGCTTATCGCCAAGAGAGGCCTTTATGATGTACGTCTTCGATCGTTCGGCCGCCGTGCTCCTGCTGTTTTCGTTGTGATTTCCATCGGATGGACTGGCGTCCAGTTGATATGAAACAGTGGCACGAATGATTTGACTGCTATAATTCTCGCCGGCCGACAATGCCGGACAAACTGCGAAGGTCAAATTCTTCGCCACACAACATTCACCGCGCAACACATTTGCGAACAGTGCGCTGTTAATCCAAGGATATTCCGACAATAATTCGCTGGACATTTGTTTGGCTTGGCTACTCAGAACACACACTGCAATTGGAGTACTTTTTCAAACGATCGTTTTCGGTTTGTCGAACTTTCAAATTACTTGACAGAAGCCGGATTTATCTTATCTGTTGCTGGTCACTGACACAACCAAATGCCGAATGAAAGTTGTGTGGCTGCTTGCCCAACCCGAATATTGGTGCGCTTGTGTGTGTCGTTGCGGTCTTCTGGGCGTTCTCTGATCGACACGATTGCCGGCGAATGCTTGAGTTTGATGATTTGGATCGATTGATTCTGGTCTGTTGGTTGCAGTCGGTGGCTCGAATCGATTTCAGTTTCCATTTTTTTAGGCTTTTGACAAGGTGACTGACGTCAGAGTTGCACTGAGCCGAACCTTTTCTCTTTATCAAGAGTGAATCACTTGAGTTTCAATCGCAGATTGGATGAATCGATAACCCAAATATAGTCAAAGGTTCAATGCCCCCAGATTCAAAGAAGGTTGCAGGGGGAGGGGGAGGGGGAAGGGAGATTCATGAGTCACCAGCCTTGCTCAAATCAATGCGAATCTCAGTGTGCCTGCCAGAGCCTGGCAGAACTGTCTTGAGATGCAAGAGCATTTTCAATCGGGAAATAAAATGTATTTTGAAGCGGTTCATGACTCGCACAAGTGCTTTGATTCTAAATGATTACTGTGCTTTGCGTCATGAACGGCTACTTACCTGCCATGCTGGTCCATTTGGTCCATCGGATTCCCGTTCGATTCGACACCCAACAACCACATAAAATGCAGTGAAATGAATAATACAAACATTTCATAATTGCTTATGAAAGATCAGTCTTGAATTTAGCTGATTGGTATTGTGTTCATTCGCTTTCATCTCTTTCGCTCGCATTTCCTCTCTTTTTTCTTTTATTTTTTCCATCACATTTTCCTTTTTAATCATTTTATTGTTCTTTAAACATAATAAATGTAGGACTAATTGCTAATATTTAAATGCTGTTGAGTTTATTACAATACACTGACTGACAGACTTGAATCTCAGTGGTCCGTGTGATTCCCTCCCGACAGCCTAGCCGTGCTCAGATAGCCCCGTGACAAACGGGATATATTTGAGCCAATATCTGCACTCGTCCACGTAAAACAGGGGATGCATCCGGTCCTTTACGTGGATATCGTGGTATCCAGATGCTCTCTGGATATTGCCTAGGCATCCATCCAACACACACATAGATTTGGCTTAGATATCGGGAGCAACTCACACCGACGAATGCTCCCACGTTACCAGAACGGAGCGTAGTGTCGGTTGCGACTCTTTGTGCATGCGATTAATTGGGAAGTGGGCATTTCATTTGCGATCTGCGACAAATGCACAAACTCCATCGTCATCGTAAGCCAAAGTTTCCTAGCAGGAAATTGGTTGGAATCAAACATCAAACATCAAACATCAAACATTTCCGAATGACTTTAGACCGATTCACGATTCGAACGAAATTTCGACATTCTCAACGAATATCCACCGCCGCTGCCCCAGTTCGATTGACAATTGCCCCGACTTTGCTCACTTAAACAACTGATGAATGCATTTACACATGAAATGAACGTTTATTTTTTGTATTTTTTTTTGTAATTTTTTTTTGGATTTTTTTTGTTTGTTTTTTTTTTTATGTTTTGGCGCACATACTATGGTGGTTGCCCAACGGAGATGTCCATTAGTGAATGAATATTAATAAAAAATAATCCTAATCTTATGTCGAAAAATTCGTTAATGTAGCCTTCAGAAACATACCTGAAAAATAAAGTTTTACCATTTCAACAAATCTGTGGCCAGCTGATGGCAAAACCAACCGCACTTCTCGGGCCACATCTAACAAAATCAATCAATCTCACGTCTCTGCACCGTCCTGCATATTGAATATGTTTATGTTATCTCCCCTTCTCACTCTCGCTTTCTTTTTCTCTCTCTCTTTCTTTCGCTTTCTCTCTCTCTTTCTTTTTCTCACGCTCTCACTTCCTCCCTTTCTCTCTTTTTCGCTTTCTCTCTCTCTCTCTCTCTCTCTCTCTCGCTTCTGCTCACAACATGCAGCTTGATTCGAATTTCTCAACTCGCGATTTCAAATAAATGAAAAAAGTCATAAATTTTTTCGATTTCGCTTTAAAATAATGTAAAAAAAGAACTCTTACAGCTTAAAATGCTCCCGAAAACTAGGATTAATGAACAGACAGAACAGAACAGAATTCTTAGATAAAATTTGCGAATCACTAAAAACAAGTTCTAGAAGAATAATAAAATAAAATAAAATAAAAGGAGACGACATTTTAATAAAAGAAATATAAATAATAGTTTCGCCTTCAAAGAGAATGTACCGAATGAATGTTGCCTTTGTCACTTCGGTCGCCGAACTGCCGTGTCCGTTTTTGTTGATCAAGCCGTCAGCACTTGAAACAGTCCCGCCGGTGCGAGCATACAGTAAGTCTCAAATCCAACGAAATCGAATCGAAAATTATACACAATTCTGCAAAATA
>JANSTV010068795.1:0-10947 GCA_027564135.1 Lestremia cinerea
ACGATTTTTCAACCGAGAAATTTACTTGGATCGAATCTGTCATTAATAACGGGAAAACGTGTCCTCCCCCTACCCTCCTCTTCTCTGAACTTTTTTCTAAAATTTTTTTTTAAAGAAATTTTTCCTTTTTTTTTTCTCGAAATATTTAATTTATTCTTGAAGCTTGCACAAGCGCACCCACCCAACCGCCCCCACTCGCACACAAACTCCGTGGGAGGGGGCCCAAATGAAATGATTCTTCATTTTGACAAAAGAATCAACCGGGCCATTTCCATATGGTTGACATTTTCAAAGGTTTCATCTCAAACATTTTCGAAATGGGAAATCTTTTGAAATCTTTGTGCCAAAGTGCAAACATATGGAAAGATTGCCGGGGATGGAAAATCTATGCGGTTTGTTTTCCACGCGAATGAGAATTCTGGTGAAATTTTGTGAATCTTTGCCGAGAGTCGATTGTGACAACAATGATAAGAATATTAATGAGCGATGAACGAAATTTTGACTTATCTCCTCCTTCCGCCTCATACCTCCCGTTCCGTCAGATTCCGTCGTTTCCAACCGGTTTTTTCGCCTCCCTCTGACTCTCTCGTTGTCACTTTTTGCCCAAACCAACAGCGCCAGTGCACACACAGCAACGGAGACACCGTACAAGTTTCGACCAGCAATATTGCCTGCCGCAAATATGATAACGTTGCAGCTTTTCGAAAAAAAAAAAAACCAACGGCAGTTGACATTACCCACGGCGGGTATGGGTGTTGCTGCACGATCGTGTTAATTTGTGTCTGTATATGAATGAGTGAGTGCTGCTGCTGCTACTGGTGCGGCTGCTGTTTGTGTTGTTCAATTTCCAGAATAGAAAGAACAGAAGACGAAGAAAAAAAATGAAAATAAAAAACGAGAGCAGCGGAGAGGACAAAAAAATTAATGATGCTAAATTTATTTGTGTTTGTCGCAAAAGCGACAGCCAACGATGGAAAACGAGAAGAAATTAAACAAAACGACAAAATAATGGCAACTAAGTAGGTAATATATTTGTTTACCATTTCTTGACGGCGGCGGTGGCAGCGGCGGTGGCGATGAAAAAAAATAGAAATGACGCAAAAAAAAAGAAAAATGGGAAGAAAAAGGAAATACTTTTCGTTTTCATATATAGCGTTACGGTTGATATTGCTATCGTCGATTGTTGTTGTCGTTGTTGCTGTAGTTGGTTGGTATTCATGCATATCGAAGCATGTTGCTTCATTGTATTTGGAGCATAATAAAGTTTTCGAGAACTTTTTTCGGGCGGCCGTTTTCGTTGGTTCGTTTGCTCGTTGGTTGGTTCGATTCAATTGCTATATGTATAATTCGTCCGTTTTCTCTATTTCTCTCTCTCTCTCTTTTCGTTTCTCTCAAGTTTGCTTATTCTCGCTGAACCATTGTTGAAAAACAAAAATAGAAAGCATCTCTTCGCCAAGTAGGGCCTGGATGGATACACTTAAAACCAATTTACTTGTTCAGTTTTTCAAGTTTTCCATCTTCGTCGTTATTCTTCCTTTTCTTCATTTTTCATTCGTTGCTGGTTGTTCCGCACACTCTGACACACTCACACACACACACATCGAATCATTCCGTTCGGTTACCATTTCTATTTGTTCGTCCATCGATTTTCCCGTTTCTTTTAGCCATCTTCTTCTTCGGTCTTTTCTCCTTCGTTTTCTTCGCTCGCATTTTCCAATTTCTCCAGTAACAAGGGAAAACAACAAAAACGTAACAAAAAAACGTAACGAAAAAAAAGTCGAGAAAAAAAAACGACAAGAAAATTTTCTTTCAGTATTTTTCATTTCGAAAAAGCAATTGTGACTTTGCATCGAGATCGTGGCGGAAAAGAAATTGTTAATTTCTGATTGATGCGATTCAATTGATTGCTTTGCAATTCTGCACAAATTTCTTTGATAAAATCATCTTCGCTCGTTGGGATTCGTCGAGAGATGCTTTCTCGTTTGTTGGCGTCTTATCGATGTTGGATAAGTCAACATTGATTACGATGGCGATTACATCGAGTGATGGCTTTTTAATTCATTCGTTCGGTTCGAATGCAAGCGATTTGACCTGCAGGGAGTGTGAGTTGTGAACGCGAAGCTCCGACAGGGCGGGAGATCAACGGAAATTAACGAGAAACCAACGCATGCGCTGGTCCACAAGCTGGCGTCTCAATTCGAACATTCGCCACAAACGGAATTTTCGCCTTTGGAAAATTACAGATTTCCCATCAAACGCTGCCTGCCCACACAAAACACACACATGAATTACCGTCGTCATTTCAGTGCGTCGACTGTTTGCAGCCTTCCCAACACCCAAATCAATGACATGTTTACCATTCCAAAATCATCGTCAGAGGTAACTGTCAGCCATTCCCCGGCGGAGAATCACAACCAATCATTTCTGTTGTGTCAGCACATCTTATTGAAATCTTCAACAACACACATCTACATCCGGATTAGTCAATATTTGTGTCGTGTTTTTCGTTCATGTGCATGTATGTCGGTTACGGTGCGTGCGTACGTCTGGATGTCTATGTGTCTATGTGTGTGAGTGTGTGTTGTCCAGTACAGTATCACACCATGGTTCCGATATGCGTATCCATCGAGAGTAATTTATTGCATAATATCATCAAAACATGAAAGCCCAGTTTGTAAATTAACTGTTAATGAATTTCCATTCTAATGACGGAACAGAAGGACCGCAATGATGATGTTTGTCGAAACCGGGGGCCTGGTTGATCCGATTGGGAATTCATTGAGTATCGGTCATTCGGCTTTGTGTGTACTCGACTCGTTTCGAAGAACAACACACAAAAATACCGAAGAATAAATCATTTGCAATTTGCAAAAGCCCAGGCACACGACGTTACAGATAATCGCATCACCGTCCGCATATCAACCCACACATTGCCGGATACCTTTCAGTCGACTGGTCGCAATGGACATCGCCGAAATTCAATTTCTAAACGCATATTCACGAAATATGATTGCTGATAATGGCGCCCATATCTCCGAGTCTCACGGTGAGTGAATGCTGTTTGGCAGAGAGGCTGCCGCTCAACAGCCCCTTCCGTCCCGTCACCTCCACCTCTCCATCGACAGAAACTCTGTCCCCCCTCGACCATCCGCAAAGGAATCAGAAGAGCGTAACGACGATTGAAAAATACCAGCAATTGTGGTGTTGTGTGTGCTGTGTTAAATTAAATATTGGACAGATGATATTTCATGAAGTGTGACATATTGTGTGGAATGGTTACCGCTGACAATGGTGCCGCCGGATATCGATACATTTTCTGAACACAAATTAATGTGTTTTCTTCGCTTTTCTCTCTCACACTCTGTCCCTCTCTATCTCTCAATCCGCCTCCCTATCAACCCCCCTCCCCCTCCACCCCAGCGGTTTGGGTTTGGTTTAGTTTGCTTTGCCCGTCTGGTTTGGTTTGATTGTGCTCTCTGCTTTCTTTGTAAATACCCGGTCATCGCCAGAGCACGAAACGGCATCGATGTGCCAGTCGCTTGTTTCGCTTTTGATGGCAATCTGAATTTGTATAAAATATCAATCGAAATGGAAACAAGATACGTGCATTCTTTCAGATTTTAGGTTTCGTTGTTGGGATGAATGGGAGAGATGGGGCGCGGGTGACAGCCCGGGATAAAGGGAAATGAGAGAGACGGGGCGAGAAGGGGACCCGGTGGATGGCCGATAGAGCCGAAAACATCTCAGCGTTATTCGCTTTGTGGAGGAACAACGGAATCACGTTTCAATGATTCGGCATTTGTTCAACCAAATGTTTCATCTGATTACATTCGAAAATGGACGAAATCGATTTTTCTTCGTTTCTCGTTAAGACTTTCGGGGGACATTGGTCGTCGTTGTGTTTCTGTTTTCGAGATAAAAACACACAGCATTCCTCTGGTTGATTGTTGTTGTAACGATCACACAGCGAGAAGAAGAAAATAGCAATTCGGGGGACGGATTTACTCATCGCCTCGATGTGTCTATGGGGCTTCCGAAATGGGCCACCATTCAAAAGAGGTACGCCGGCAGTTTTTTTTTCTGTTTTTTTTTTCTTTTTATTCAAAATTGATGAGCCAGCATCGTCAGCTTATTCACCCTCAGCCCCCTCACATTCAACATTCCTTCACATCAAATTATCCATTCGAGATTTTAGTTGTTTTTTAATCGGCTTAGAAAACAAATTCGTAATTGAGCTGTGTGCTGTCCAAGCCTCAACTCAGCCAGCAAGAGTGGAATTGAGAACAATTTCCTCTTTTCTTTTCGTTTTTAAAGCGCTTTTTTACGAGATGATTGCTGCGATTTTTCTCTTCGAATCTCGTGGGGATTCGTGATGTAAAGCATGCTCAGCAGAATGACGCTTTCAAACCGAATGTGTGGCACTACTGTGAGAGTCACAGCGATTAGTGACTACCAGAGCGAACACACACAAATTCCCTTTTTATGATTTCATCACAAGCCACAAATCGCGAGACATAATTTAATTGGACGGTGTCACCGCCTCAGCACTTCGAACGCTGTGCAACAACAATGCGGTGGCTACGCTTCACTTGCTCGCCACCAAACAACGAATGGAAAAACAACGGCGACAACCTTCAAATAAGCATGCAGCGAAAAGATTGAAATGACACAGTTCCCTTCTTCTTCTTCTTCTTCTTCTTCTTCTTCTTCTTCCTTCTTATTCGCCGCATTTTCTCATTTCGCCATTCGCCCCGGTTTCCCACCGGCCGACCGATTGCTCCACGTTTGTCTTGCACTCGCCCATAAATTTGAGTTTGTCATCAGCAGCGCACAGGAAAAAATAAATAAAATAAAATTGAAGGAGGCTGTGTGTGTGTGTGTGTGTGTCAGAGTTGTATTCTCGTATTTTCCTGCTCCTTTCGCTCCTCGACGAAAATAACGATATGGTGATAGTGATGTGAATGGCGATGATTTGAATGATGATAATGTTTATGACGTATATTATACGCTGCGAATGCTGCCAAACCGGTTGAATGTAATAGAAAACACATTTTTTTTCTCTTTTAATATCCACACATTTATGAAAATGTACGAAATCATGCAAACATTAGCCATTTTCGAATGTTTCGCTTACATCTTTTGACGTTTCTCGAGCAATTGACGGGCGATGTTTGCACTTGAATTCCATCTCCTTCTCGCTGTCTGGCAACATTTCTCCGGTTAAATGTTATTATTTCCCCGAAAACGGGCTGATAAAATTAGATTTTTCTTTATGAAAGCGCAAACATGAATATTCGTTTCATCACCATTCCGTCCGTGATGGCGCTGTCGTTTCTCATCATTGGCATTCGCAACGTCGATTATTGCATTTGGGGCGAGCAAACAGACGCTGTGTGCTTCGCCTCCTCCCCTTTCCCCTTCCCCGTCTTCCCTTCGCACACACAGCCTTGGTCACCCAAGGGCCAGAAAGGTGAATTGTCAGAGTTGTGTTGTCACAACCCGGACAAGACACTCCCCAACACCCCAACACAGCCACTTAACAAACTCAAGGAACTATTTTGAATATGTCAAATCGGAATATGAAATTCAACGGTACATTTTGTGCAGCTCGGTACATCGTTCCAAAAATCTGCAAGTAACTGGAATAAAACGGGGTCGCAAAATTGCCATTCTCGGCACATTTGCCCAGGAAAATTGCAACTGTTTCTGTCGTTTTCCGGGCGGAAAAACTTCAAGCTGCTTATCCCCAGTTCCTTTCATGTCACTTTCATGTGCAGATCCCGCATATCGAATCGCTTTCAATTTTACGATTTCCAATTTTTTCCCATTAAAAAAATGAAGTTTTCCGAAATTGATTTCCAACTGGCCTATTCGACAATTCGACTAATCGAATATCAAATCGAATATCAAATCGAATAATTCGACTAGTTTTTCTGTTGGTTCCGCATATACCACATCATCATCGTCATCGGTTGACCCCATGCGAGCCGAGTAAATGGCATTTTCTAATTGGCTTCAACGGATTTGCCGTTTTTGTTGGATTATTGGCAACGGCAAACAATGGCACGGACCGAGAGTGCCTTCGCCATCATGACTCATATCGTCGTTGTTTCTTTTGCCCGAATGGTTTTTTTTTCGTTTTTTTTTCTGTGTTTGGTTCTCCGACGCTTGTTCTTCGGCAATGTTTGTTCGTCATTTTTCAATGGCGGAAGCGGCAGCAGTGGCTGCGGCGACGACGACGACAACGGCTCGAGTATGCATTGCATTAAACAAAATGAATAACAATGTCGAGCCACTCGTTTGGCACACATTCTTCTGGCTGGTTGTCGATCACATTTCACTGTTGAAGAAAGTCGCACAATGCCACCGAATTGAGCCATGCCATGCCATGACGACGCGCTGTTTGCTTGCGGATTTGTTGATTTCTGCGTTGAAAAATTGCTTTATTTGATTTTTTTGAAGTTGCAATTTGTTTGCTCGCCAGATATTATTAATGTATCTCTCTGGATTATTGAAAATAGTGTGTGCGTTGTGTGCGTTGTGGAATATTTGGTGGATTTTTTTTTCGCTCAAAAGCCGCCACATCGGGAAAAAATGTGTGTTTGCTCGGCTCATCGGATCGCCTGATTATCTGCGGGGAGTGTTTGCCGTGGCGGAGATGGATGACTTTCGGACGGAAATATGGTGATTGTTTGTTTGCCATCGCTCGGCATAATCTTGACGGGACGGATTCTTGGAGAAAATTTCGTCCTTTTTTCTTTCGAAAATTGATTTTGGCTTTGTTGCGACGCCAAAATGACGGATTAGAGTCATATTGGAGGAATGACAGGCGATGAGCGTGAAGGACGTTGAATGAATTGCGTCCGAGAGGGTTTTTCCGGAGTCTCAGCACTGTGGCGCATCTCATTGGCTGTTTGACTATTGGCAAAGAAGTCGAGCATTTCTGCTTCCCGGAAATGGTTTGGTGCCATTGTCCATTCGGATTCCGACAAATCATTGTCTTCCATTCGCCAATAAAATTACCATTCCGTCTTTTTCTTTCTCCCCAAATGGCCCATTTCCACGATGAACCGTCGCGAGCGCGATAAAAACGTTGCTGCTCGCCCAAAATCCTTTGAAACAAAAATCGCATTCGACATTAGTTCCAAGGACGGTTCACATCAATTTGGTGCGAGCGCGGAATTATAAAAACGAAAACAGCCGAGCAACGAAAGCAGCGTGCAAGATTAAAAGCGAAAGGCCAATGAGTTAATGAGCCGTGACGATGTACAATGGATTCACGTAACGGCAAACATCGAGAGTTAATAACCCGAAACGGCAAGTGATTTTGCGGGATAAACCGAAAGGATGTCACGTATTTTGCGAATGTCATGAATGTTGGCATTGAGGTGATTGAAATAAAGCGGATGACGAGGTGCAAGACCGTATTAATGAATATGTTTCAAAGTGTCTTATCAGATACATTGAGATGATGGTGAATTTACAATGAATTTGAAGATCATTTCCGAAGATAATATTCCGGGTTTCGGGTGCCATATCGAAAATGGGCGATTGCCGCAAAATGGAGCGGAGCCGATGCCCCGGGAGGGTCACCACACGCACACTGTCATCGCAGCCACAATGTTGTTGTTGTGTGTGTTTTTGGTCGATACCGCCGAGCCCTTTTTGCATTTGAATGGATCCGATTTGGAGGTGCTGGTCATTGTCGGCAATTGATTGGGAAACATTTTGCGAATTTCATTCAGTTTGCACATCATTCCGGCTTATGGCCAACCTTTTGTTATTGAAAACCGGGTCAGATGAAATGATGAGCTCATCAAAATATCAAATGATTATTATTTCGTAATGAATTCAATGATTTTCGTTTATGACGAAATCAAATATCCCCGCAGGGCTTCTCTGTGGGGGTGTGAGGGGACGGCATGCCGTTAAAGGTGTTGAGGAGCAGAGCGAGGAGGAGGGGAATAGAGGCTGGGATTCGTTATCCGGAAAAAACTGTCATCGATAAGCCTATTGAACAACAGTATCGGTTCACCTTCGCCAAATCGAAATGTCCAACCTCGGCTCGCCCCCGCCCCCTTCCATAACGGAAAAAGAACCCCATCGCCAATTAGCCGAAAAGTAAGCCGAAATTGAAACTGACACCAAATACGTCACTAAGCTCAACTTTGTGGAATTCAAACACATTACCACTTGATGGTTGCGGTGGGGCGCGCGGTGTGGTACGGTGCGGTCCGATACGGTTGGTGATGATGGTGGCGATAACGGTGGTGATGGTGGTGGTCGACACTGAACGGTGGGAGGGCATTTGCCGATGAGCAATGCGATTATTTTCAAATTGAATTTCAATGTAATCGAATTTCATCGACGAGCGTTTTTTCCCCCCCTTCTCTCTCACTCACTCTCTCGCCAAAAACCCATACACGATTGACAGAGTGTTGTAAGCAATGTTCGGAAAGCCGAAAGCCAGTTAATTTAACCGCAAAAGATTACAGCTTGTTGTTCCGAATGAGAATCTTGCTAAACGTTGTAACTTGATGCAGCGATTAAAGGTGCAGGGTGGTCTAGCGGACCAGCAGGCCATTCATCGGGTCGCCCATTTCACCGCCACTCGATTCAGTGAGATGAGAAACATGGCGAATTGAAACTCAAAGTCACCATCGAATCGATAAACCGCAAAGCGAAGGAGGAGAAGAACAACGAACCGAATGAACCGACTGCCGCACACATGCTTCGTTCGGAATTCGGAACATTTAATTAGAAAACTCTGCGAAAATGTGCGGTCGTTTGAGTCTGAATTATAATCGTCAATGAGAATGAGATTGTGCTCTTTTGGCTCGCAAATGAGGCATGCGAATTACTAGAAATGGATGACGATTGAATGAAACTCCCGAATTATGAAGGAGAAAAATTATGAAAATCAATTACGATTGGGCGGCTCGAAACCCACCCACCGACCATCCCCACGACAAACATACAACTGACGGGGACTTTTCCCATTTCCCTCCTTTGATAACAGAAATTTAATAATCATTTCAAAGGAATTAAAAAAAAAAAACGAGGAAATTTTTGCTAGGCGACGCATTGACTCGAGCACGAGCATTAGATGGAATAATGAGTTGTGTTTGGGGCACAATGACAAAGTGGATTTTCCTGCCAAAGTTGCAATGCAATTGGTAAGGTGAATACGGGTCGGTCATTGGTTGGGGAATGCCGCTTCGAGAACTCGTCTTATCGGCGAATGTGTGTGAAACAAGATATGCGTTGTGAATGTGAATCACGCGAGAGCGTATCTCATTTGGAACCGGATCCAATGGCATCATTCCCCATTACGACATGCACGAAACAAACAGAAAAATTCGAAATTGGAAATGCCATTATTAGTTGTTCGCCGGCAATTCCGACTGTCGTTTCGCCGGAGAGCTTTCCCGGGCAAAGAGGATTACATACAACAGAGTACTTACATCGTTTTCGTTCTTTTCGCATTTCGCAAAATTCAATAATGTAATGGTAGCGTAATTCGACTCACCTACGAGAGGAAGAGAGAGAGAAAGAAAGAGAAAAAATATTATGAATTTTCAAACATCAACTTAAATTACATTCAGGATGGAAATAGCACTTATAATAATCAATCAAACTCGAGTGGAAATTTCATCGGATTTTCGAAAATCTATAAACGATGGCTTGGCGAATAGTTTGTCGGTTCGAGCGGTAGAGGGCCGGGGGACAGGCGATGATGTGCAAATTTTCCGAAAAACTATTGGCGAGAAGGAGGCAACCGTGCCGTTTCCAAAAGTGAGCGTCAGCGATTGATTGATTTTCTGTCTTTCAACCATGTCAGGCCAACCAGCGGCAAATGATGAAACTCGACCGAGATTCTAATTGCTCCTGGAAATGTCGGAATCAATTCCACTATTTTGCAGGACCATCAAAACAATTCGCCGCTCTTACACACCAACACAGACACAATCGAGCGCACGAATGCCAAAATCACAAGAAAAAGACATACCGTCCCGCTGTTACACACGGCGCCCCGTTCTGGCACACATCAAATTGATGAAAAAAGAAAAATTGTTTTTCAAATATCCGAATCATGAAAAATGATGATGGCATGTATGTTTTGTGGTTTAACAGTCTTATGCAGACGAAAGTAATTTATCGTTTGTGACTGATGTTGTTGATGATGTTTCAAAACAGATGGAGAGAGAGAGCGAACGAGAGAGAGAGAGAGCGAGAGTGCAAAAAACGAGGCTGGAGCAACGGTGGCGGCGGCGGCGAACCACACGCACCCGCACCCGCATTCGCTCAAACAAACAAAAACTCAACAAAAACCCAATCGCCGGAGAAGGCACCGGGCCTCTTTGGAGAGGCCACATGGTGAAATTCCTCAACAATTATGATGCTAACAAAGTGCCATGCCACATCCATTTCATTTCTTACGTAATTTGTTTTCATATCACCATTATGTTGCAGATTTTTTCTCTCTTTCTCTCTCTCTCTCTTTTTCCAAAGCCGCCTCTGCTGTTGCTGCTGCTGCTTCTTGATCGACGCCAAAATTAAATGATAATTTTTTGTTTTCTTCTCTTTTTTTTTTTGCGGTTTCATTAAGAAATGAACGAACCAATTTCGTTTCTTTCATTCTTGAATTGAAGAATGGGGGCGAATTCAAGATTGAGACGGTATTTGAATGACATCAAAAGATAAGACAAGAACAAAAGCCATTTCCAATTTCATTTTCAGATGAAACAAACAAATAACCTCATACTCGGTCACACGCACACACACGCACACCCGCCCGCACATACTCACCAGCATATACACACAAACTCCCACGAGCTTCCACAAGCATAAACCATGTTTCGAAAGATTCGCTTCCGTTTGATTGCCGGAAATTGAAAGATTGCATCATTTCGAAGCAGCCAATATGATATGATCAATTAAATATCA
>JANSTV010068806.1:0-10945 GCA_027564135.1 Lestremia cinerea
GATGGCATAAGTTTGATAAGAATAGAACCAAACCATTTGTTGTCTTGAAGCTGATGCAGAACCTGATCGGAATGCAAGTAAGTCGGATCACTGCTCCGGTTTCAAGAAGGCAAAGCTTATGCGAGGATTTACTTTCAGCAACTCTTAACGCGTATAGTCATTGAGCCGGAGATGCCAGCTCGGAATTCACCTGTGGAGCTGTTTGAGGAGCTTGAAGATATAACTGAGGAGAAGTCGGAGGATCAAACTGAGACTGAAATCGATTCTGTCGAAGAAGATGATGATGAACAGATACAGTTCACATGGGGAGACATGTGGGAGCTCTCAAAGCCTGATTTCTTCGACACAGAGTGTACTTTTGCAGTGGTTTTGCAAAACAATCTCCCGGAAGAGGATAGTCTGCAACATTTCGGATCTCAAGTCGAGAGATTCTGTTCGCGAACCATGCGCTGGCAAGCTTATTGGCGCATCACCGGTCTCATGGACTATTCAGCCATCCAGATTGGGTATGAGGTGTACGTTGCAGGAGGCATGCGGTTCGCAGAGAAAACTGGATTTGAATATCTGCAAAGGGTGAGCAAAGCATTCAGAATTGTCACACAATCACAGATTGTCACAATCGCCTCGATAATTTCTCTCTTCAGGTTTTCGTTCTGAATTTGAAAGTTCCAGTAAGTCACGACATCAAAGAGATGAATGAGCGCCGTCACAGTTTCAGTATGACTTACATGAACGGTATGCTGTATTGCTGCGGTGGAGATCGCTCCAGTGATGGTGAAACGAATGGCACTGTCGAACGATATGACGGTGCATGGCACTATGTGGCCCCGATGATTGAGAAATGGACGCACACAACAGCCTTCGCCCTAAACAAGTTTTTGTATGTGTTTGGCGGGAGGAATAGCAATATGATGTGTCAGAATACCGTTCAGCGGTACGATCCTAGCACAAACAAATGGTCCTTGATGACCCCAATGATTCATAAGCGTTCACAGCCACAAGCAATCCAAAGGAACGGTTTTATTTTCCTCGTTGGAGGCGTGCCAAGAGGAGAATACAAATCGTACAAAGCCTCCATTGAGGCGTTTGACCACGAGCGGAACACTTGGACATTGGTAAGGCAGCTGCGTGGACGGCGAGTTGATTGCTTGAACAAATTTTCCGCTTTCAGGTTCAAAGCATAAACGATGACCGCTATTGCCAGGGCAGCTTGTTGAGCAAACACTGCCTCTTCGTTTTCAACAAAGAGCAAACACGTCACTACGATATCGACAAGAGTTCAGATGAAGGAATTGATGTCAAGCCGCACCCTGGCTGTCATTCCATTAGGATAATGGCATCCGCTTGGCCGAGCGAAATCACTGACGTGAAACCGACGCAAAAAATTAAACGACCAACTCTGCAAGAGATACTTCAACAAAGACAATGATTCCAATCGAGTCATGGCTTTTTAAACCAATTTCACTCATTTTACTGACTTGACCACACGAGATTTTACTTTTTATAAATTGACGACACAATTTCGGGATTGTAAAAACGGATTTATTCTCGGACAAATAATTCAAGGAAATTATATCACATATTGACGAATCTCGAAATTTCGCTGGTCATTCATTTCCAATTCATCGGCAAGAGCATCCATTTCTGTTGTTTTTGACCGTTGCAAGGTGCGATGTGAACATTTATCTTGACAGTTCTGTCCTGCAATGCCTGCTGGGGTTCGTCGAAGAGCTTCTGCACCTCATTCGATGCGGTGAGACAGTTGTTGGAGCCACGCTGAGATATCTGCTGGACGCGGAAATCGTAGACCCATTGCTGGCGGATGCTTTCGGCACAATTCACGATTCGAACCAGCGAAGAGTTCTGGTGCTCCTCCAACTCTTCTACTGCATCCAGGCAGACACCATCGTTGGCCATTATCTGGAATTGAAAGAAAGATAAACCATCGAGTCGGATGGGGGAGGGGGATCGAGCAACTTACATGTCCGTCAGACCGAATGACAAAAACCTCCGGCAGCACCAATTCGCTGGCACAAACCGACAAATGGGCCTGTCCGAAAGGCAGGTTCAACGAGCCTTGACTTTGTGGCTGTTGCAGACAGTAAATGGGCAGTTTGAAGATCAATTTCTTGAATTTAGTCACTCGTTGATTCAAATAGTTGATTGTGTATTTCCACTGCGCGGAGTGCGTTGGGTCCGCGTCCTTCAGCAAATGCAAATAGTCATCGAAAAGCTCCGAATCGGTGTCAACCAAAAGGACTTTGCCAATGAAGCGATCGGGTGCTGGAAAGAAGTGGTCTGTCCAGATGTTGGTCAAATACCAGTCGAATGAACGGCATTTCAGCTCCTTGCGCAGGGCACGTCGCTCGGAGACATCCTGAAAAGGTCAAATCGATCAAATAATGGCGATCCTGAGCCTCCTCATCTGCACGACACTCACCAAACTGCTGATCAATGATCTCGAAATGCGAAAATATTTGAAGAAGAACTCGGCCCAATCGTCCATCCAAACCAGTGCAGTGCGTGCGAGGTTCTCGTTGAGCACTTCGTTTATGCCGCCTGGGAATGTGTACGGCGAGCCCTTCCGGAACAAATGGCCGACATGCGAGCATGGACTGATCTCGATTTCACCGCCACATTGCCATATGCGAAAGGACATTTCCAGATTGTCTCCGCCCCAAATCTTCATTTGTTCGTCGTAAGCGCCGATTTCGTAGAAATAGCGGCGATCGATTGAGAACAATCCCCCGGCCATGGCTGGAGTGGCGAATGGCATCGTCACATCGATTGATCGCTTCTTCAGCTCGTGGATGCTCAGCAGAAACCATCGGAAATGCAGCTGCCAGTTGAAGGCGCCCCAGTGCATTTCGAAGCTCTTGATGTAGCTGAAGTTGTCGTCGGAGATGATGTCAATGACTGGACAGACGACTTTCTTCCGGTTCTCTTTGACCCTCGCCAACAGTGGCTCGAGCCATCCGGGAGAGCACTCGCAGTGAGCATCCAGGAATGTCAAGATCTCGCCTTTGGAATGCTTGGCTCCCAGCAGTCGTGCGGCTACGAGCCCCTGTCGCTGACTCAATCGCAGCACCTTCGTCGGAACTGGCAATCCGGCAACGTACTCATCGAGAGGCGCTTTCAAGAATTCTACAAGTAAAACCAGAACTTGAGATCCAGTCGCTCGTCCTGTTCCCCTCGGAGGACGTTACCTCGATCGGACGCATCGTCCACCAAAAAGATTTCTTTCACCAAATGCCTAGGCGAGCGATTGATGACACTCCAAACGGTGCGCAACAGCACCGACCAGGCCTCGTTATGGAACACGATGATGATGGAGGTGATGGGCAAGTCGCTCGGATACTCCTTCAAGAGGCATCTGGAATCGAGATGAAAGTCAAAAAGGCACCAAAGTAAACCCGGTCGAAAGTACTTTTTCTTCCTGACGTCCGGCAGGGTTCGGTTCAAAGGCATTCGGTCGCTCGCCAGCAAGTTGAAGCGGTTTATTTGAAACTGCTGCTGCATCTTCAGAATGTCCCGAGGCGGAATGACCACTGGTCTCCCATTGTTGCCTTCGCCGTCGATCGGCGCGAACAGATTGACATTTATTGACTCTGAAATCGACAGAATTGTTATTCGAGGCTCATGGCTCTGCCAGGAGGGTTAGATACCATAAACCGTAGCCGGGTTAGTCCCATAGTTCGTGCTTGAGTTTTGAAAGAGAAGAATCGGAATTGTCTCCGTTGAAAGCCAACACCAGAAATTCAAATGGACGTCGTTCACACGCCAGACCACTGCGGATCGCACCCACCTTTCGAGACGTTTCCAAACAAGTTACCCGTCCCTATGTAATGCGCCACAATGACATTGGACTCTTTCCGCGGCGGATGCCGTCGACTGGAGCGATAGCTGCCCGAAATAAAACAATCAAATGAACGCTCCGATCAACGCAGACCCACACCATTCACCAAACCTACCTCGTCTTGTGGTCAACCAAAATCCAATTGAACAATTTGAACGTGATTGCGTAGAAAATGAGGAAAATGGCGATTAGCCCCGCGCACAAGAGAACCGTTTTGATGTGAAACTTCCGAAATGGAATCAGCATTTTCGTGAAATTCACTGAATTTTGTCAAAAGAAATGCATTTTGCAGCAGAATTTTGGACGTTGTTTACGATGATGACAGATGAATTCGAATTTTGACAGATCAACTGGAGAGCGAGTGGATCATAGAGAGAGAGAGAAACGTTTCTCGTGTGTGGTTTTGAGTGAGACGATGCTCCCGCGCAGAGATGTGCCTGGCTTTGATCGAATCCAAGCCCGTTTGCCTTCTCACTCTAACTTGAAGACACTCAGTTAGTCGAGAATGGGTTTTCAAAAGAGATTTCTCAAGAAAATCAGTTTCCAATGAAAACTCTACCAGGCGTCTCCATCGAATTTACAGCAACTGATTTCGACTTTGGCCAACCCTCCAAGTCACCTATTCATATCAGACGCAGCTGTCATTGCCGTTACTTCGTTCGAATGCGATATGCCTCGCTTCGAGTCGTTCCCCGTCCCGAATCACGTGACGATTGCATCCAATTCCCCTCTTTCAACATCCGACCGGGGATGTATTTCCCGCGCCAGATCCAGCGCGAGCAAAATTCATCCTCAAAAAGCCCTGAGAATTCAACTCGAACCAAAAGCACGAATGTTGGTTTTAATGCGGGAGAATCACCCAAGCATCCGATCCCACTCAACCAACGAGTATTTCCCCGACGAATCATCCATCCCACTCCCACCGACGCCCACTCCCAACATCCCCATCCGCTCCGCACCGAATGAGAGAAACGGGCCCGTTGCTGGATGAAGAAAAACGTTGTGCTAAGCCGCATTTTCATCGATTTTTCACGAAACGAAAGAAAAATATAATTCGCTTAGGCCAAGCGACTCGCTGCCATTGAGTTGTCAATTGAGGTGGCATCACCCATACACGAAACCGCGAACCAGTAAACATTGCCCGCCGAACACAACCGTGATTGATGCTCTCTCCAACGCAACCGAGCCAAAATCGCCGAGTGAATGCCGCAACACTCAAACGCTCGTTCGCCGAGTGGAATCACATTAGTCGTCATTCGTGCGTCGCTGCTGAAGCTTGTGTGTGCGAACGAAAACAGAGGCAATCGCAAGATTTTTTTCGTTGTTCGATTTTCCGTTTTCCATTTCTACCCGTGTGTTTCGCAACAATGAAATAGAATTTCTCGATTCGGCCGGAAAACAAATTGCATTTTTTTTTTTCGTTTCAAAATTTTCGTTTTCGCCAATCGACCAACTGCCAAATAATCACTTTCGTTTCGTCCACGTTCGTTCCGTTTGATTATTGATTCGTTGCAATCGCGCCCGTTTATCGAATTATTATCGTCGCAAATCAGAATTTTATTGTCGTTTCGATAACGCGCCATATCGTTTATTTATCGCGAGCAAACATCAACGGAACATCACATTCTCATCTTAGCGGTGCTCTGTGCATAACCAACGAGAAATGTCGTGGAGATACACGGTGGGTACACTTGCGTTCTTCTTTCTTTCTTTGTTTTGTTTTATGTGCGATTTTTATCAAGCCACCGACACCCGTCAACCAGCCAGCCAAATATCCACCGAATTCGTTTATTATTAATCTCGGGCGGAATTTTATCGAGAGACGGTCGGTGTCACGACACGCTGGATGTAATTCACTTGTTTGTGCGATCGTCGACACCGCCGTTCGTCGACGATGAATTTCGGGGCAATAATAAAAATAATCGCCTCGAGGCGGAATGGAAATGAAAACGAAAATGGAAAGGAATGGAAGAAATGGCCACAGCAACCAAGGAGAAACGAAAGGGAGAGGAAACCGATGCAAATGAAAATGAAGCAAACGAGAATTCTCGCAAGTTGTTTATTTGCTTTTTTGCGATTGTTATTCGGCGTTATATAAATGATGACGTGCCAGTGATGCGCCATCAAGTACACAATGCCTATCGTGTTGCGAGACGGCAATATGCGGAATGGCTCTGAATGATAATTGACTTTATTCGGCCAGCACGTGTTCGACTCGTTGTTGTTGTTGAATGGCTGGCCGACCGAGCTAATGCCGGACTGGTTTCATTTTCGCAAAAACAATATCGATTCAATACTCCGCCCCTCCCCTGCCCTCCCACACCTCTCGAACCGCCCGTCGTCACCACAATTCCATTCATAAAATCGTCCGTCTGTCACATCCGACGGGCCCACATCGTTGCCATTTCGCACGCTTTTCATTTCAATCGCATTCATTGGACCGGAACCAACAATTCCGCATCTGTGACACCACTCGCAAATGAGTTGATTCCTTTTAATTGCCGTAGCTTTGCTTTTTTGCATTCAATTTCGTTGAAGGCATGTGTGCAAACAAGTGGATGTCGTGCCGTTCGGTCGTTACCATAACGGAATTCACTGAAATTTAGCCGAAAATTTGACGGAACGCTTTAGGAATCTCGTCGAATTAATTGAATGAATTTGCTGCCAAACAGAAATTCCTGCTTTTCATTTTTCAAGCGAATTGAAAACGGACGAAAAAAAAACACAACAAAAATCGGTTGATTTATTTTTGTCGTTTTCGGTTCCGATGTCTGCATCGCGACATCAATTTCGGATGCAGAACGTTAAGAGCGTTTTGATTGTGATGAGAATCGGATGAGGTGGATTCCGTCGGTTGATTTCCGAGCGAAAGTGGCCCAGTCGACCTGAACAGCAAATGAAAAGCACGAGCAAAGTAATCCGTTTTGACAAGCTGTCGTCTTCTGGCTATTTACGACATCCTATCCGACCGGCTCGAGTTTTCGTCGGTTGATTCGAGTTGTGAAAGTGCTTGGTCGCGGTCGTGTTCCTCGTTGACGGGAACACGTTGCGTTCCTGCGGTGACGTAACATCCATTTCACTGGCACAGCACAGCACAGCTCGAGCGCACGCGACCTTGACCCATATCGCGGAAAATTGAAATCGACTCGTGCCCACCATCGACGTACTGTGCGGAGTGGCATGCCCTATTTCACCGTCAAATGGGTCACTCCATGTGCTTTTGCATGCACACAGCGAATTTGCACAGCCGTTCGACAATGAATGTGCGAATCGTTGGCAATGAGATGAGGACGGGCTGTGGAAATCGATGATTGTGTGGCATTTCTCGATTGGCCGCTCTTTGCGTTGGCGGTCCCACGACGGAATCGAATCGGAATCGAATTGGAATTGTTTTCTTGGAAAACTCACCAATCCGCCCAACATCAATTCAAATGTCACAATGTTGCTTAGCAATGATTAAACAACATTTCCAACGCAATTCGACGATTTACGGTCGAAATCCCAATTAGAATTCATCAATGGCGCAAAACCGCCAAGTCTGACAAAAATATAATTCAATCGAACAATGAATAATTGATTTGACATTGATAATGATTCGCTCAGAGTCGATAATTAACTATGTTTGCGTAATTGTATCGACGCGATTGTGTTGTCCGTCCCATTGTGTTGTGCATTTGCAGCCGCACGCAACACACAGCGGCAGACGACAGTACAGCGGATATGCAGGCGACGGTTACTGTAGCCGTGATCGATCCCGTTGTCGCATGCAAATGATGCTAGGCCCAAGCCAGCCAAGCTTAAAATTAACGTTAATTTAGTTCAAGAATTTGATAATGAATCATGCGGAGAGTGTGTCGAACGGTGAATCGGCTCTCTCATCGTGTGCAACCGTTGAGTGTGTTTATGCCATTTTAAAAATAGACCCGATTCCGTTCGTCTGTCGCTGTTTGTCGCGTTACATTGCAAAGCATAACGTTTTCGCCAGGAAAACAACAACAACAACAACAACAACAAGAGCAGCAGCGAGAGCGCCATCAACAAGAGCACACGATGGAATTTCAATGGGTCTTATATTTAGAAGGCGACATTTCGAATTGATATGAAATTTTCTTTGGAATCAATTGATCGTTTCGGTCCGTTTGCTGGGCAGGTATCCGATAACGGGATATCGTCGTTTCGTCGACATTCCCTCATGAATTCGATTCAGTTGGTTGCGAGCAGGAAGAGGAAAAGCTCAAATGGCAATCGATAAAACGTGCCCCCGCACGAAACGCCCCCAACGCCTCCGTTGCGACATCTCATCTCCAGGAATGAAACTCAATTCATGGCAAGGAATGACTCGACCGGTTCGCAGTGCCAATCATTCCGAAAAAGGTCATCACATTTGATCTAATCGCCACAGCAACGCATCTTGGCGACCAGCCTGTCATCACCATCTCGGGTGTTCGAGCGGTGACGCACACTGAAAATTCATCGTTGGTCGATATCAGAATCCAAATTGTCATCGCAAGTCTTCAAATGAACAACAACAACAACAACAAAAACAACAACAACAACAAAAAACAATGCAAATGTATGGGGCCGCTCTAAAAATAAAACGTTAATTAGAAATTGTGCTGTCGAATGCAGGGGTGTGCGTGAGACCAAGACCGAGACCGAAGCGACATTGGTATTGGTGTCGCAACGCGACCGTAACCCGTTTGATTGCGAACTCTGTTCGAAATTCGTTGATTCGGTCTCGGTCGAATAGTCAGCCAATCGAAGATTACCGCTTTTAGAATCGGTTTTGCACAGCAGCGGCAGCAGCTCTCAAGGCCAAACGATTTTCACACTTTGTGGGTGGCTGGCTAATATGCTTCCAGTTGAATGACGCATCCAACGTGTATTGCAATGCATTTCCATCCCCTTCGCTCACACAACCGACGGTGGGTTGATCGAACTGGTGTCGCACCGCATGTTCGATGGGGCTGCTTCCAATTTCGAACGAATCAATGGCATTCGGCTCGGATACAGGCCAATGTGATTCATGGCATCGAGTCATGCATTATTCAATTGGAAATGGCACCGAAACGGTATGTCTGATATGGTGATGACAGTCAATCGGGCGGGGTGGCGTGATTGCAAGCTATTCCAATTGAATGGGCACGAGACCAAGCTCCTAAACGGAGAATGCCTTCTGGGCTGCCATTTGATTTAAACAACGAAAAGAATGGCAATGCGATGCGCAATAGACAGCCCATTCATGTTCAATGGAAATTTTATTGACCCATTTGCCGGGTCTCGTTCCACCACAGCGCGGAATCGAGGGTTGATGTGAATTCAATGAGCACCGATGGAATCGACTCGAATGAAAAATCAATTTTCCACAAGTGTCTCTCCCTCTTGGCCTCCGCCAGTCAAATCACCGCAACCAAGACCTTTTCCGCACGATTTCATTTCGTTACGATTTCCGATTTTTCCATTTTCAGTCTTCAAATCGTCTGGAACAACCGTCGGAGACAACAACTGGACGACAATTGCAACGTATTTTGCAGTATTGCACAACACCATGCCGGCCCCTACCCACCTTCCGCCGATCCGATTGCTCGCTGCACGACATTGACTGTGATGAGGTTTATCCATCGATATACGTTGGAGATGCGTATGTTTCACTTAGATGACGCATCAATGACAATACCATGAATCATCCATCTCTTATTGCAGTGCTTCCGCCAAGAGCAAAGTATTCTTGAGACTGATGGGCATAACACACGTGCTGAACACAGCTGAGGGATCCAGATACGGCCAAGTGGACACAGGTACCTTCGAGGCGCATCCCGTTCTCTCGAAAACACGCTCTCACTTCATTTACACGTTTCAGGTCATGTGTACTACCGCGATATGCCAAATGTCCGTTACATGGGCTTCCCGATGACGGACCAACCGAGCACAGACATCTCGAGATACTTTTACATCGCATCAAAGTTCATCGAAAACGGCATCAACAGCGGAGGTAACGTGCTCAGTTTGATCTTCCTTCTTTCATCCAGTTTTTTAATCTCGATTTTCTTCGAACCCTCTCTCCTCCACCCCGCCGTTCAACACACACACGAACAGGTAAAGTGCTGGTCCATTGCATGATGGGAATATCACGATCATCAACCTGTGCCATTGCCTACTTAATGATCAATCGGAAGATGTCCGCTGCGGATGCGATACGCACAGTCCGATTGCGTCGTGACATTCGGCCAAACGACGGTTTCTTGCAGCAATTGGCCGATCTGGACAATGAACTTCGAAGAGAGAGGCAATACGCTTATTAAATTTTACATGTGTTTTGTTTCGTTTCTCTTCTCTCTCTCTCGTTCTCTCTCTCTCTCTCTATCTATCTCTCTCTCTCTCTATCTACCACAAAAAAACAAGACAAAGTACAGCAAATCAAACCAAAAACAAAACAAAACAAAACATGAGAAAATACAAAGAAAAAAAAGATGAAGATGAAGATGAAGAAGATGAAGAAGAAGAAGAAAACAAACGAGAAAACCCTAATTTGATTTTGTACCAAAATTATAACAAACTGTTGTTACATGTTGCATTCTGTGCAAGTATTCTTTTGTAAATATTAATGCGATTTGTTTAATTTGTTGTCGTTCGATTAACGTTAATTGCATCCTCGATGTGGTGATCCCCCTCTCGTCGATCACTCGCCATCTAATCTAATATCATTAATCATGCTAATTTTAACTCAATTAATTTATTAACGATATTCATAATTTTTGTTGTGAAATTTATTTTTTTGTACTTATTTTCCGTTTTGTGGAGAAAACAAGATCTTTGTTGAGCATTTGTTCGTTCTTTCAATTCCAAACAATGGTCCGAATCAACAGAAACGCTTCCGTTGGAGGACGCCCGGACCGCGATCCACATTTGGCCAGCGGTGTGTTGGCTCTTTTTGGTGAAACCCCCCCCACGAAAACCCCCATCGAAATGCAGGAGAACCCTTGTAGATATCCTGCGCGCCATGTCGACACGGTCGAACCTCAGTAAATAATGTCTAATCGACTCAACATTCCACCGATTGCCTTTAACCCACATGTGATTCTAACACGA
>JANSTV010068828.1:0-23052 GCA_027564135.1 Lestremia cinerea
ACCTCCACGTCAACTGTGTACGAAGATGTGTCCTGTTCACTTGTTCTACTCTGCAAAATCCAAATGAGTTTTTAGTCGTCGCTAACGATTGAACCTTCTTCCTCCTCGAAGTACCTTCTCGTGGCTGAGATCGAGCTGTGAGCTTGTCGACTGAGTGACCACCGGCGTGTGCCACTGAATGCCAGTAACGTCGTTGTGCTTCAATTCCATCGATTTCTTTTCGATTCGTTCCACCGACAGCAGTGAATGCAACACTTCCGTGGCCTCCCGTTCCGCATCTTCTGTCATCTAAACAAACGAAATCACCGAGTGTCATCGAATATTCATTTATTTCTTTTTGGAAATTCTAACGTTTGCCATTCCACTTGAATCGTCCTCAAAACGTCCAATTCGTCGGAAATAATGATTCACCAGGAAAAATTTCAAGAAAAAATCTCATAAAATCTCCACGTGAATGCAATAAAGGCGACTATTCAATAGCAAACGTTAGAAATGGCCGACAAAACTCAACCAAAACGCCAAAAATTGTGAACTCACATTTTGATTGTTCTGACGGATGTGCCACGCTGATCCGAATCGCTATCAAAATTCGTTGTTACGTTCGGCCACGACCCCACCAAAAATCCACCGGTCGAATTTCCGCGCAAAACAAAGTTGAAGATGATTTATTTGCGAAAATTCACTCCGATTCACGAAATTTGCGCGATGAGAATTGATTGTTATTGTGTCTGCCATGATTTTTCGATGTTGAATCGTCTTTTGTTGGTAGCAACTCGACACGACGAACAATTCTCTGCGAGAAAGAGACGGTGAGTTGTTTCCGTATGCGGAACGATTGGAGGGTGCTTCTCGCATGAATCGTTGAAAAGAGTCCGATTGACGTGCAAACACGACCGATGCTATTCTCGGTCTCTTCGCGGTGGTCGTCGTCGCAAGCAGCCGATCCACTTTTTATTGTCTGTGTCTTCGGGTTTGGTAGCCGTTCGTTTTGTTTACGTTTTGTTAGAATTCGTATGCTTTTATTTTTCCGATGATGGTTTCGTTGGCTGCTCGTTTGTTGCCGCATTAATTGACGATTTGTGTTTCTTCTGTCGTTGCCACTCAACGCTTAGCGTGAGACGCATTCGAATTCACACGATCTGCTGCGCTTATTGGATTACCATTCTGGTGACGTTGTTCTTTTTGGAGTTTCGATCGCTGGATTCTCGATTTAGAATTGAGTCTCGGGGTGTTGTAGAGATCGAATCGAGCGAATTGGTTTTTTCAACTTTTGAACATCGGATCGCCCGACTCAAATGAGCAAAATCCACGAAAATTTTCGAATCGAATGGTCATCGCTCAAACACAAAGATGAAATAATCATCTTCACAAACTGCAATTACAGTCGGTCACGCAACCAATTCGCTTCTCAATGGCAAAATCAACCGAATTAATCACCGGTCGGCAAGGCACACCGTCTCAAGCGGCCGACGTGCTCGTATTTTTAAGTCAGTACTTACCATAAATTGAAGCGCGCAACTTCTTATTCTTTCTCGACTATAAATATCCGAAAATCCATCGAGCGTTGCGATGTGCTTGGAATCAAGTGTTGCGGCGAGCGCACTCGGCATGCCCGCAATGAACACTGGTTGAACAGAAATGGTCAATGCCCCTTTGAGCGATGGAACCTTTTGTTCGAATCGTTCAATCAGTGCCGAGCGTTCAGAACAAATTGCCAATGAATTTTTAGCCGGATATGGCCGGAAGCCAAGATGAGGGCGTTACGAGACGATTTCTGAATGAACAGCTGAACTAACGTACTCTGCTCGACCAACTCGCTTCACTTCTCGAAATTCCCGAATTCCACAAACAAATCGCCAGCAAAAAACCCTAATTGTTTCTCTTTCGTCGAACTTCGATAGAAAAAACCGCCGTCTAATTCGATTTAATTTTTGCGAATGAAATTCCAATTAGAATGCCCACTCACACCATAGCTCGAAACAATCGCGATTATCTACGAAAATCTCATCTTCTCACACACACACACCGCGCCCGCGGCATCGCACCATATCGAATGACTGACTTGGAAAACAAAAGCCACTTCAATCGCTCAACAATTTAGCACCGCTCGATGTGTTTTGGAATCAAAACTGCCGAACGGGGTTTTTTTCCTTCGCTCATCGACTTAATTCGAGAAAATGTAAAAATAATCTAGTGGCTGCAAGAATCTTGAGCGCGATCGTAATTGCGGCATTGCATGGGCGGTAATTCAATTTTTAATTATTTGCTTATCGTCGCTGAACGAAGCATTTTCCATTCCAATGACTTTAGAAGTGATTAGCTTGAACACTCGGTCGCCTCCTTTCCGCCCCCACCCCCAATCGATTCACTACAATATGTTGGCGTTTGCAGGCGGATATTCGATTTTCCCACAAGCGAAAATGCATATGATAACATTAGTGGAAATTGTTGGGGGCTTATTCCAAATATAAGCCCGGAATGACATAAGAACCACCGAAATACTGGCCAGGCCGATGACTTCATTGGCATTCTGGCAGAGAGGAAAAACTATTGATTTACCTGTCACCGCAAACTCGCTGTGGCTGTGCCCATTCTCAAACGGATTCTGATAGTTTTCATTGTTCACTGTTGCTGGCGTTGTGGGCTGCGATTGTGTCAGCACCCAATCGCCTTCCATTGCTTTGGAAGCACTACGTTTGAATTGCTCTAAAAAATTATCGATTTGTAATTCAATCGAATTCGGTGTACTGGCCATTGCTTTGGCTGTGGCCAAATTCATTCACTTGCGTCCTCTTGCGTCCCGATTCATTCACTGGCACTTTACAAACATCATCACTGCGAATTTTCAAATTCGTCACTGATTTCTCAGGTGAAACTCGAACTATTCGTGCAAAAACCGCAAGAAAACCCAACGAAAAAAATTGAAGAAAAACTATTCGATTTTCCTTCGAACGTCGCGGGCAGCAACACAACAGCACGCGATGAAAATCCAATATCACTGACTCAGCGCGACATTCTACCAAAACGAAATTGGTCGTTTCATTTCACTTGTATTCTGATGGTACTTGCGTAGTGTTTTCCATTTCACGTTCTTTTTCCCGTTCGATTGTTTGTCGCATTGACGAAGACTCCCATTTGAGTCGAGCCGATGTTTTCGTTCTTCATTCTTCG
Source organism: Lestremia cinerea (assembly GCA_027564135.1). NCBI lineage: Eukaryota > Metazoa > Arthropoda > Insecta > Diptera > Cecidomyiidae > Lestremia > Lestremia cinerea. The sequence goes on from JANSTV010068828.1 coordinate 3,172, forward strand.
CTCACTGAACTCGAATCGTTTGCGTTTGTTTTGCTTTTCACCCGCGTTCGAAATCGATCCGGTGTGAAGAGCACAACTAGAGGCGGTTTCTCAGCGGGAAAACGCTGGAGAAAGATGGAACGATACGTCTGTCTCTCTTTTGTTTATCACATGCCATGTGCTGCACGTGAATTGCGTAATAGTGGAATTGTTTTGGCGTTGGCATTGACATGCTCGCGTTCGGGGTCATTCGGTTTCGTCAGTGGGATTTCCTGCCTTTTCTCAACCACCTCTCTTTCTCTCTCTCAGAGCAATGACAGCTGCTGTCAGAGTCATCTATCGGCGGATAGGAGAAATTTTTGGTCGAAAAGCGCCATCTTGCGTCGAAAACCCGAAAAATTAACAATTTCTTGCTTCGCAAACAAACCAGCAAGTGGTTTGATATGCCTTTTTCAGCTCACTGACCAACAATTAGATAAGCTCTTATCGGAAATACGCGTCGTGAGTCTTACACCAAATATGTTCAGACGCAAAAACATGCGAGCAGTTGTAGGCGAATACGGTACGAATGACATTGGCTTTGGCATCGACGATACATTTTCCAAGTGCGATTCGGTGGCGAAAAGATGGCCCAGAAGCCAACAACACTCGCTGAGGGACTCTTCAATCGAACCCGCAGTCGAAGGAGGTTCTTTCTGACGACTCAATCGAGCTTGAGGTAAGAATGGATCGACGATTCCAAACGAAACGAATGTGTTTTTAGTGAATTCATTTGGGAATTCCAGTTCACCAACTGACGGCTCGACAATCAGCAGTTCGACGCTGAATACAACAATGAGACATCAGCGACCGCATAGCTTGCACATTGGCGACGATTTCATGACGCAGTTGGTGGAACTGCAGCAAGCGAACAGAGACCTGCATGAGGTGTTGCAACATGAACGAGGTGAGGTGGCGAAGCTCAAAGGGCAGAACGAGGAGCTGGCGCGTAAGCTTGAGGAGGCTCTGAAGGAGAAACATGAATTGGAGTCGCTGCTCAAACCCAAGGTTCGTCTGATTCCTGTCACTTGCTCAAGGAATGCTCAACCGTTTCGTTTCAGAAAAGTAAATTCTCGTCGATCGTCGACGTGTTGCAATTGAAATTCAAAAATCGCCCGGCCAAAGAGACGCTCAAACAGAAGCACATCTTTCAAAGTATGTATTCTGCTCGAGGCTTCATTTGTCCAGCGTGTGATGGTGTACACATTGTCTTCCAGATGAGCCATGCTTCGACAATGATTTGGAGAAAATCTGTCGACACGAATTCACAAATTTGCCAAAGGTTTTGGTGGAGTGCATTGTGCAATTGGAATCGCGACCAGAGCATATGCGGGAGCATGGACTGTATCGGGTATCGGGCAATCACACGACAATACAAAAATTGCGGTTCAAGGTCGGTCGATTGTCGCTCTCGCCTTTGCTGGTTAACGCAACGGTTTTTGTTTGCAGATTGACGCGAATAACTACAAATTGCTGCACGAACAAAAGGACCCCCACAACATCACAGGTGTCGTTAAGCTATTCTTTCGGGAACTCAAGAGCCCCCTGATCTCGCTCAAGCAGTTGTACGAAGCCATTCCATGTCCCGGTGATGTCATAAGTGAGTGACAGTTTTGTCAAATGATGGACGCGAGGCCACCACATTTCAGTAAAAAAAGCAAAACAAGACAAACGATGAAACGTGATGAACGGCCATTCACACGAACGTTGATCATTCGATTTCGATCATCGATCTTCGGAAGAAACTCATTATGGATATCGCATTTCCTCATTTCAGATGGTGATCGAAGCGTACAAGTCCAAAAGGTGGGACAATTGATCGATTCACTGCCAAAAGTCAATCAAGAAACTCTGAGATATTTGATGGAACACTTGCGAAGGTAATCCATCCCATTCCATCCGCTTCAGCTTTCCTGCATTTCAAGTTGTAATTTTTCCAGAGTGGCTGCCACCCCCGACAACGGAATGGATGCCCACACATTGTCGATAGTTGTCGGTGCTTGCATTTACTACGAAACGATGCAAGACCTGAACATTCTTTCCAATTTGAATCGCTGCCTCCTCCCGAACAAATCCCTCGAACTGATGATCGACTGTTATTCGGAAGTTTTCAAATAAAAATCGAATTGCACTCAAGCGCTTATCATTTCCAACAAATCGTCCGAAAAACTCCTTCCGCAATCACAAACAGCCGGCAGCTATTAGAACAGCAAATGACCGACATTGAAATTTCAATGTTAAGAAACCACTGGCCGAACCGCTTCGGAATGCTTGAAGTTCCTGAAATGCGTTGAATATTTGAGAGGTTTTGTCAGTCAACAAACTGGTTATTGCTTTGAATTGTCTGTTTGGCGAAACGTCTGATTCGTTGCTGCCAGCGATCTCAACTGAAATAAGAGTGAGAGTGAGACCGAATAGGCTGATGTATGACGATGCTTGCCGGTTGTTTTGCGAATACATGAATGGCTAATGAGTGGCGTCTCTCATTTGAATTGTGGCAATCGTTGATGATGAGATCAACGAGTTGATTTATCGGTTGAATTATAGGGCCTGTTTGATGAAGGTCATTGTTAATAGAGCTCAGATTGGTCGGAAGTGTCGCTATGGGTCACGATGTCAATGATCGGACCTAAGACGGATATAACGGTCAGTTTCGGGAGACTCGGAAGTTCCAAAAGGAGAATGGAAGGGCCCTTCTAAACTCAACTCAGTGCAATCCAGAAGGTTTTCTTCCTCTCACTTTTCACTCGAGCCACCTCAAGCATAGCGAGCTTCATGCAACCGTCTGACAACACACCGAGAATCGAGAATGTAAATTGATAAGGCAGAGGTCACCAATACGACCAGTCAACGCCAAAATGAAAAAGAAAACGAAAACAAACCGCAACAATACAATTCTAAACGAGAATACGCGCTCACCGTATCGTACAACTCACAACCACTAATGAATTGTAAATAAGCTCTCAATCAGAATCTGTTCAGCACACACACGCCTGCGACGAGTCGACTGTCGGCCAAGTGTCGTTTGTGCTTCGACTTCAGTATTCGATTTACGCTTTACGTGATTAGTTCGCGCAATTTTTCGTATCCGCTGACTCAGTCGCTTGATCGCATTGTGAATATTTTCCATTGTTTTTGTTTGTTTTTTGTTTGTTCTAATTTTGTGTTTTTTGAAAAAAAAAAAAAAAATGCTGAATTTTTGGCTGATTGTGATTGGCGTAGTCGTCGCGTACATCGGCAAATACTATCTCTGGTATTTGCGTATGATCTACTTGGCGTTTAGGATCGATGGACCCGTTGCCTTGCCATTGATCGGCAATGGCTTATTGTTTTTGAACAAGTCGTCTTCGGGTAGGCTTTGACAGTTTCTCGATTTGCTTTTCGACTTATTTTGATTTAATTTCGCAGATAATTTCGACAAAATCTACGAGCTGGTCAACAAATACGGTGAATGCTTCCGAGTCTGGCTCGGTCCAGAGTTGATGGTTGTCCTGTCGAGCCCAAAAGACCTGGAGGTAAATGCCATTGGCATCACGTTGGAATGACGCACTTTCCATACAAGTCACCTGCGCCCGGACTTGATTTGCGCTTGCTTGGTGGATCTTCCCGCAATAACAAGTTCTTTGGTTGCGTTGTGACGATCGAATCGACCTCCACCACGGTCACCTGCGACAATTCGTTTCTGCGGTTGCTTCTTTTGCGCAATTTATTCACAGTTCAATTACGATTCAAAACTGAAACAATAGCCTTGGCAGCGTGACTGGCAATCGATGCATTGCGTAAATCTGAGTGTCTAATCGATAATCACGCGAAGATATCAAAACACCGATGTCAATGATTTATGGGTGAATCTCCAAGACACTCCTCAGCGAATACCTTTGCGCCAATTTCTGTCGAGTGGATTATTATTGATTCATTTCAAGTGTGTGTTTTGAAGGACGTCCACGTTCACTGCAATCAAGTCTAGTTTTGAACTGTGATCGTTCGTTCACCAAACCGCTTTATTTGAACAAACTGCCTGTGCGGTTTTTAATTGGTGTGGGCGACGTTAATTGTCGTCTGAGAGTTAATTATTGAGTTGCAGAAGCGAACAGGTGACAGTGAGGGTACTTCCTCTTGCGATTTTTTGGTGATAAGAAAAATTCCATCGATGCCTTTGGATCAATGAACTCTGGCCAATCACTAGAGAGGAATTTGCCGTTGACCTTCGGGTCAACATGTGTTGTTCGGAGTCACTGTGACTTCACGACAACCTTGCACTTTGTTCGTTTGTTTTCAATTGCAGTCCGGCTCGGTCAATCAGCAAGGTCTGAGTCAAGTTAGCTTCAATTAGAATTTTTAATTGCTTCATTCAATTTGCGATGCAAACAACTTGCCGTTCAATGAGCTCGTCTCTATGTTTTTGTTTATCATTTTCCGCTCCGGATATGCGATCGCTACCGAAACGGCTGCAGTGCAAACAACACAACACACACGGTCCAAACCGGTTTTAGATCGAACTTGACCTTGAAACGATACGATTGTTGGTGTGTGAGCGAGAGCTTACCGCACGGCGTGTAATTAGAGACGACATCAATGAAATGGATATTTTACGTTTTCAGTCGCTGTTGAGCAGCACCAAGTACATCAACAAATCAAACGAGTACAGTTTCCTGCAGCCGTGGCTGAATGAGGGGCTGCTGCTGAGTCGAGGCAAGAAATGGTCCGAACGGAGGAAGATCATCACGCCGGCGTTTCATTTCAAAATTCTGGAACAATATGTCGAGGTGTTTGATCGGCTGGGCAACACCTTTGTGGACAAAGTGTTGGCCAAGTACAGTCCCAGCGATGATGTTGAAGTCTATGCGTTGGCAATTCTGTACGCCTTGGATGTGATGTGCGGTAAGTCTGGCTCACGAACAGGCCGAATCCACCGAAAGCGAATCGAAATAATTGCAGTTGTGGAGCTTACGTTACCGTACGCAAATATTTTCGAATTCAAAACAGACGGACTGACCTAAAGACACTGTTCGATAATGCTGACATCGCGATAAACGCTTGAATAGCCGCCATCGATCGGAATGAATCGTGTTTGTCGATTGCAATGCGATCAATGCGATTTCGTTGATATTCGTTTCGCGATTCTCGACACATTAGAATGACATTTAGTAAATGATGAGTTTGCGCATGCGCGTTTCGGAAAAAATGTACGCAATCGAAATTGGCACACGTCATTTCACTTGGGACCAAAGACGAGGAATAACAACGATCGCTATTCGGTGTTTATTTCCGGCGGTTGAATGACTCTCATTCCGTTGATAAAATTTGCTTCGCTCAACAGAAACGGCGATGGGAGTCAGCATTGATGCGATGTCAAAGCCGAATTCCCAATACGTGCTGGCTGTGAAAGAGTAAGTTCAATGCGAAACCCTCAAAACGGCCCGATCTCGATCATCTCATTCATTCGATAGGATCGCTCACATTCTGCACACCCGAATGTTGGATTTCCTGCTGAGATATCCGACTCTCTTCAAATACTCGAAACTTCACAAGCGACAAAACGAGGTGCTTGGAGTGCTCCACGGTTTCGCAGATCGAGTCATTATCAGACGACGTGCAGAGCTTTCGAATACTGCGATCAACAACAATCAGTCGCCCGAGCAAATTTCGAGGGAAAACGATGACATTGGCATTAAGAAGAAACTGGCCTTTTTAGATATTCTCTTGCAGTCGAAGATCAATGATCAGCCATTGACCGATTTGGAAATTCGGGAAGAAGTCGACACGTTCATGTTTGAGGTTAGTTGGATTGCTCGGCTGATGTTTTGGCGGCAGTTGACGAGTCTCTCTCCTCCAGGGCCACGACACTACCACCTCTGGCATAACATTCTGCCTGTACAGCATCGCCAAGCATGCTGAAGTGCAGAAGAAGTGTTTTGATGAAGTCATGGAGGTATTTGGTGACGACAAATCCGCTCCAGCGACGCTCACCAAGTTGAACGATCTCCATTACATGGATCTGGTGATCAAGGAATCACTGCGAATGTTCCCTTCAGTGCCGCTTGTCGGTCGCAAGGCCGTAGAGGACCTCCACTTGAGTAAGTCCATCCTTCCTCACCATTCGGATCGAGTTGCATCAACCCCCCTTCATTCCAGGCGACAACAAGATCATTCCCGCCGGGGCCAATATCATCGTTCCGATCTACAGCATGGGACACAATCCAAAGCTCTTCGAGAATCCGGAAGCATTCCTACCGGAACGGTTCTCGACAGAACGTACCACCGAAACGCAAAACCCCTACACATACATTCCCTTCAGCGCCGGGCCACGGAACTGTATCGGTCAAAAGTTCGCCAATTACGAGATAAAAAGCATCGTCTCGAAAATACTGCGACATTATGAAATCAGTTTGGCCAGCGGCAGCGATGCGTATCCTATTTTGAGTGCCGAACTAATTCTACGACCGGAGAGTGGGATTTACTTCCATTTTGAACGGCGACAATGATCGCATCCCGTTGAATAGACTCCATCATCCACCATGACCAACACAAGCTCTCTCTATTTACTCATCTCATCGATCGCGCAAAACTTAGAGATAAAAAAAACGAAAAAAAAGAAGAAATTTTTTTCCGCCGCGGTCGAGACACAGACCCGATGGAATTGTCCAACACTTTCATTGCCAGCGTCGAGTCATCGTAGTCGAACGGAGCAGACGTTTCGATGCTAATTGATTTGTTATGTTTTCGATCGGACCGTCAGTTGCATAAGCGCGATCATTCGCCAATCGCTGGTATTTGCGACGCGTTAGGTGATTCCATCCAAGTAGATGTTAATTGAATTGTTTTAGACGAAATTGTGAAAATCACTTGCACCAAATTGTGTGTAATTGGCCTTGAATGTTAATTTAATTACTTTTCTTTTTTAGGATGTTAATTTTTTCGGAGACGCTTTTTGGCGTTTGCTCAGTTTTAGGGGAACGCCTTAAGTTAAGTTATTTTTTGAACGAATGAAATATAAATGAATGAAAAATCTTTGGAAAAGCGTCTCACTACATCTTCGTTCTCGGCGAGGACTCCCCGCTTCAGTCGACTCGCAGAGGGATGACGTGAAACACCCCCGAAACACATCCATCCAGAATCTTGATTCCAGATCGACCCAGTCTCTCACCCGTCCTCGACCCATATCCGGGACCACTCTCTTCAGTCACCTCTAATTCCAGCTATTTGACGATCAATTTCTGCCAGCAAAGTGATCATCAAACCGGTAATTCGGCAATTAGCATGCCGAACCGTTTGACGCACTGAGCTGAATGTTATAAATGCCACTGAGGGACGGATTGGCCAGCAGTCGGATCGATGGTGTCATTGAATTCAAAGCGCAGCGGTTTCTGGTGAGAGACTCTCGAGGGTAGACAGTCGATTTCAACGTTCCATTTTGAGTGTACGAGTGCGTCTGGGAGAGTGGCACAGTTAAACTAAGTTAATACAAGCAATTGGGTTAGTCAAAAGGTTGCCTGCATGTCAACAATCGGATAACAAAACCAAATCAGTGCTTGTGCGACGTGCAGTGCGTTGAGTTCGGGTTTGAATTGAAGTTAGCTCGGCTGGAGAGTCCGTGCAAGCTGGACGTGCAACTTGAGCGATAAAGGTGAATCGTGTTCGGGTGATAAAATTCATGACAGAATTAGGATCGATTTGGTCTGGTGTGCATGCGCTCCACGAACATGCATTTAGCTTCGGCACGATCGCTTGATAAGTCACAGTGTGAAAACTGCACCAAATCGAAGTGCTTCATTCATTCCAGAAATTTGGATCCGCTTTCACTTGCATCGCAACTGGTGGTGAATTTAACAAGGGTATTTCCTCGACATTTCAGATCGCAACAATGTTGATTCTCATAAATATTGCGATTGCCATCCTCGCGGCGTTGGTGTTGAGCTGTTTGAGGAACAAACGTCGGTTTGAGCTAATGGAAAAGTTTGGCGGTCCACGATCCTTGCCGATTATCGGCAACACCTTGCTGTTCCTGCAGCACACAGGTAACTGCCAGCAAGTCTCGCCCATTCGCTCTCACAAGACGCATCTCTTTCAGAATTACTGCAGTTGCTGACCAAACTCAAAGCAAAATACGGCCGTGCATATCGTTTGAATATCGTAAATTTAACGACGCTGATGGTCAGCGATACGAAATTAATTGAAATCGTGTTGAGCAACACCACACGACATCTCGTCAAAAATTCACTGTACGATTTCTTGTTGCCGTGGCTTGGTGAAGGCCTGCTAATTAGCTCTGGCAAGAAATGGCATGGTCGACGAAAAATTATCACGCCGGCATTTCATTTTAAAATTTTAGAGCAATTCGTTGAGTGTTTCGACAAAAATAGCGCCATTTTGGTGGAAAAATTACGTTCGAATTGCAATGGGCAAGCGTTTGACATTCATCCGTTGGTTTCGCTGATGGCATTGGATGTGGTTTGCGAAACAGCGATGGGCACCAGCGTCAATGCGCAGCTAGATTCCAAGTCAGCGTATGTGGAGGCAGTGCATGAGTAGGTTTTCCAAGGGACACCGAACCATGGATGACTCATTCACGGGACCATATTTCCCCTTTCATTCATTTCAGGATTGCTGGAATTTTCTCTCAAAGATTCTGTCAAGTTTGGCAACGCAGCGAAGTTCTGTTCAACATTTTCGCATGGCAACAGAGGTTGAAGAAAAACCGCTGCATCAAAATCCTGCACAATTTCTCGAACTCGGTGATAATGAAACGTCGCGAGGAACTTCTCAGAGAGACTGAAAAACCAACGATCAAATCGGATGAGTTTTTCAACGAGAAAATGGCGCTTCTGGATGTTCTGCTGAAGTCCAGCATTGACGGTCGACCAATGTCCAATCAAGATATTCGCGAGGAAGTGGACACCTTCATGTTTGAAGGTCACGACACAACCACCTCTGGAATCATATTCTCGCTGTACTGTATCTCACGGCATAAGGACGTTCAGGATAAAATTGTGGCGGAGATCAGAGAGGTGATTGGAACGGATCGAACTGCATCGATCACCTACCGACAGCTGCAGGATCTGAAATATCTCGAACTGGCTATTAAAGAGTCCATGAGGGTGTTTCCACCCGTTCCTAACATCGGCCGTACCATTGATGAGGACATTTTGTTGGGTATGCCCCCCCTTTGAGGCGCGGTGCCATTTCACATCTCGATCGCTTTTGCCTTACAGACGACGGGAGGATCATCCCGGCCAACAGCAACTTCACAATTTCCCTGTTTCTGGTGTTCAAGGACCCAGAGTACTTCCCAGAGCCGAACAAATTCAACCCGGAACGATTCAGCAGCGAAAATACGACAGAGAAATCCAATCCATTTTCATACATTCCATTCTCGGCCGGATCGCGTAATTGCATCGGACAGAAATTTGCAATGCTCGAAATGAAAAGCACCATCACGAAGATCTTGCGATTCTATGAGTTGCTGCCGTTGGGCGATGAGCCACAGTTGACCAGCGATTTGGTTCTGCGGTCGAAAAATGGCGTTCAAGTTGGTCTGAAGGAGAGGCGTTGCTGACGAAACAAAATTGTATTCAACAAATATATTTATGATAAAAACCATTGGAATGCGTGGAGGGGCTTTCTTTCTTGTCCAAACAGAGAAATACGTCATTCAGTAATTCGATTGGAGCAAAGTCAATAGTTGGAGTTTTCCATAAACAGTGGCTTATCTCAATCGCCAAATATAAATTTTGAACAGTGGCAACTGGCAAATACGAAACCTCCGACAGATCTTGTCCAATCTTTCTAACAACTGCATCATCGTGGATTTACTGTTTCATTCATGCTGTTTCACGACAAATTTATGATAGCATTTTATCTCAGCTCCGACACAATCGTGCAAGCAATCAACGGCTATTAATAAAGGTGCAGAATGACGGGCGACTCAGTTATTTGTTTGCAATCATTTGAATTGGATTCGTGTCACGTGAGAACGGTGCTGTGTGAAAATGAGTGAAAAGAGTGGAATCGTTCGAAAAAGTAGGTTCTGGATTCGAATTCACGTCGAGAATTCCCTAACGATCTTCACCCCCAGCAGGATGGTCATTGCCGAAGCGATATATTACAGTGGCCGTGTGCTTCATCAGTCTGATGAACGCAATGCAAACACGATCTCTGTTGTCGGTGGCAATCACAAGAATGGTTCAACCCATCGCAAGTGTTCCTTCAACGGTTGATGTGTCGATCTGTCTGAAGCCTGCGGAGAATGTCACAGTTTCGAATTTGTTCAATGGCTCGAGCTTTGATTCACAGCTGATCGAACAAGACACACGATTTTATTGGTCCCAAGAGCTGCAAGGACTGATCCTGTCGTCACTCTACTACGGCTACGTCATCGCACACATTCCCACCGGTGTTTTGGTTCACAAATACGGAGCGAAGCGCATGCTGTCGATCTCATTATTCTTTTGTGCCGTCTTCAATTTACTCACGCCGTTGGCTGTTGAATGGAGAGGCCCTTCAGCGTTATTCACTCTACGTTTCTTAGTGGGACTGGCGCAGGGTGCATTATTCCCCGGAGTAGGAGCTCTTTTGTCGGCCTGGGTTCCGATCCACGAACGCAGCTTTCTGGCAGCCATCGCCTACTCCGGTACAGCGGTGAGAGTTTGAGGAAGCATCGATTCTTTGTCTGGGGGACGAATGTCTCATTTCGATGATTTGTTCCAGACTGGAATCGTCTTGGGCACATTTTTCTCTGGACTTTTGATGCATTTCTTCGATGGTTGGCATGCGGTCTTTTACGTCTTTGGTTGTGTTGGACTCATTAGCACCGTTTTACATGTGAGCTCTTTTCGTTCTATCGAGCAGCAGGTGGGACTCAATGAATGAATTTCAGGTTATGTTTTGCTTCGACAAACCGGATGACTGTCCATCCCTCGGGAATGAGGAGACGAAGTTCCTTCAAAGAGAGCTGAAATCAAACAAGCAGGGGGTGATATTGCCCCCTACGCCTTGGAAGCAGATCCTCGTCAATCCCGCTGTTCTAGCTTTAGCATTTTGCCAAGTAAGAGTCCTCCAATCAACCGTCCGTCAACTTACCACCGATTCCCCTCTCAGGTGTGCCACGACTTCGGCTTCTACGTAATATTGTCAGACCTGCCAAAGTATATGAACGACGTGCTTCGAATTTCCATAAAAGACAACGCTTTATACTCGTCCATCCCGCAATTGATGCGACTTCCCTTCACTTTCGGTTGTGGCTTCATCAGCGATAGATTAATCTCATCCGGACGACTGTCCATTACGTCAACTCGCCGACTGATTCTCTACATCGCCTCAGTGATTCCGGGCGTTTTCATAATGACCGCATCTTACGCCGGATGCAATGAACTGCTGGTCATCGTGTCGTTTGCTCTGGCAGTCGGCGGCATGGGATCTGTTATCGTTTGTCTCACTCTCAACCCGAGTGACTTGAGTCCAAACTACGTGGGACCATTGACTGGACTGGTCAATGGCTGTGGATCTGTAACTGGCATCCTTGCACCATTGTTCGTTGGCCTGATGACGCCGAATGTGAGTGAATAATGAGGTCAGCGATTCGAGGGGTTTTCAACGAATCTCTTTCAGTCCTTGATGATCGAATGGCGGATGGTGTTTTGGTTGACATTTGGACTGCACGCCGTGAAAATGATCGTATTCCATCTTTGGGGCTCGGGAGAAGCGCAGCCATTTGATAATCCAGAGAATTCACCGAAAGAACTGAAAAACGCTGAAGAATTGGAAAGACTGGCGGAGAAGAGAACATCTACCGGTTGATGCGAGTCGCCTCATTTTCATTGAAGACCAAATAAAACATCCGTTCTCTTTTACCGTTTTTCACTTCACCTCCAAATCTTTCAGTCCAACAGGTTTCTCTGTGGGCACATTTGAAACATGTTGCATGAAAACACCAACTGAAATAACATTTCTCCAATCTGTCCAAAATGTTTGCGTGGCGCATGCGCATAGTTCATCACAGCAGCATACCCCGTCGCGTGCATAAGAAACATACGAACGTCGTCGCAGCCACGAGAGGCACAACGTTGAACAAATTGCGTTGACACTTGGTCGAATTCAGCAAACGGAGGCATTGCCGCTGGGGAAACGATACGATGGCGCCGCCGGTACTGTGCCAGTCAACCACAAAGCCACGGCGTTTCAGTGCAAAATTGAAAATCGCCTGAAACGGTTCTCGGTCGCAACAAGCTCTAGTGGATCTCAGTGAACTAAAACGAAATAATCGCGATAAAGGGAAATCGTTTTGCAAAACATTCGTTCAAAGTGAAGGAGAATCGAACGGTGAAGCACAATGAAGCGACTGCTGAACGACTAAACTGTACGCTCATTTCGAATTCTGGACCAAACTTCACGGAAACGACGGCTCACATCGGTTAATCCATCCGCGACCAATTCGAGTGAACTTGTTGCTCGCACCAGCTGCTTGAGGGAGCCCAAAGCTTAGCTCGCCGTTTTGCGGTAGACGATCGGTGACGTTAGTTGATTTATGCAAAACACATGTGGCTCAATCGGGCAGGTCGCGCAACGGGTTGTGCTGCTGATTCGATTTTCGAAATCCACTCTGTTTGAATATCCTCTTGCTTTGATTCAATTTAAATCGAAGCCCCTGAACGAATTGAATCTCATCTGCGAATGCAAATGAGAATCAGATTGAATGCGAACCGACAAACGGTATCACGTCGGTGTGGTCTCAGCCAGCACGAATCTCATCGGTCGCCATGCTAAACTTTTAATCACCGCACCGAAGTGAATTCGAATTAGCTGTTGGGCTGGCTGTGAACCGTCGACAAGATAAAGCCAAGGCGAGACCGAGTGACAAAGGCGAGAAACTGAATTATCTCGATTCGCTGGCATCTCAGCGCTCTCGTCACATACCAGCCCAAGTTTGAATTTAATTAAAAAACTCTTGAAATTCACATGCGACACCCGTCACGAAACTGGTTTTGTCTGCATGACGGTTCGGTAGCAACACGCGCCCGAAACCATCTCGTCCTTGAGTTTGATTGACAATCGATCCGATGCATTCGATAATTCATTCAAAATGGATGCGTTCCGCTACAAAGTCGAGAAATATCCAATTTCATTTGCAATCAAATCGATTTTCAAATAGTCCTCCGTCGCGATAACGAGCATTTTGAATGTGCACTGGTATTTCGATGAATAATTCCCGGGCGTTTGATGGAGTCCACCAGCAGCTTTACAAGTTCACACATTCGAAACGCAAGGGCTCGCATTCACCTTGCTTCCAATCGCCTCATCAATATTACATACATCGAAATGGCTCTAATTTTAGCGACAGCTTTTTAGACCGAAATAAATGGAAAATGGAAATTGTTGAATTTGATTTTCGTCCTCCATCAAAATGATGGTCTATTTGAGTGTGGAGCGTGAGTGACGCATGAAGTTTTGATGAATTCAAATTGCTATAAATTTATTTTTGTTTTCTTTTATTTTCATTTATTTTCTTTCGTTTTAATGTCCATTCGTTCGAACGAAATGCATTGGGAGATATATATATGACACTCAGCACGTGATTAATCAGAGTTTTATTGTGACTCGAATGGGTCAAGCAGCTGTGGTCGCGACCAACCGCAAATGTGCCATCATTCCGTGAAGCTTCCCACCTTTCGATCCCGTTACGTCGCCGGTTCGCATTTAAGTGAAACTAATTCGCCATTAATTCCTTGCTACAGCGGCCAATTGGACTGAAATGAATGCCAACCGAAAATGTTTCAAGTTGATAAATGACTGTTGGATTACGGGCAAAGTGATAAACCAAATGAAAATGGAAATGGAAATGAATTTCAAATGAGAAACATTGACTGCGGTGCGACATTCAAATTAAAACGAAATTAGCTGGAAATTCAGAAGAAGAAGAAAACAAAAAAAATAAAAGAGAAACATTTGCGTGAAAACTGCGTTGAGGGTGAAAATGGACACAGTCCGTGGTTCCGTTAGCCCAAGCAGTGTGTCGGAGATGATTGTGTATTTCATGAGGCCGACGGAGAACGGGAGTGTGACCTACGATGAGTTTGGTGCGACTTCAAACGTTCGCAATTTCACCATTGCGGAAGACCTTGACGATCGAACGTTCCTTCAAACGGCATCCGAGGCAGCGGAGACGGAAGCTACAACACGCGCGGAAGACCAAAACAACTATTGGGCCCTCCTCGCCATGGGTTTGGTCGTGGGCACCGCTGCTGGCAACATTCTCGTCTGTCTGGCCATTGCCTGGGAACGTCGTCTCCAGAACGTCACCAACTACTTCCTGATGTCGCTGGCAATAACCGATCTCATGGTAGCCATTTTGGTGATGCCTTTGGGCATTCTAACTTTGGTCAAAGGTAAGATCTTCCCGAACGAAGCTTTGCTCGTCTTTTCTTTTCACAAAGCTTCGATCTGTCGATGGTATCGCTTTCAAAGTTTCCGAAGCGAATTTATGTTCCAAAAACAGCCAAGGTTGTTTTGCAGAAAAAAAAATCTCTCGAAAAGTTGGTCGTTTTGAATGTGAGTGTGCGGCATGGTTGTAATCCCTTGGGAAGACCTCGAGCCATTCTCATCGAATTCGATATGAACGATTGCAAATGATTTTGCGTTCATAAATCATTCGCGCCAGTGACACACCATCGTCGTAATTCACGCATTCGAAATGGTGAAATCGTTGTCTCACCATCGTCAGCAACGGCTGTGCCGTCGCACCGTTCGTGCCTTCGAATCGTTTTGTGTCGCTGCTCCCGGTCGGCTGTGATCACTCCTGCGTCATCGTCCGCACCGGGGTCAACAGAAACACATTGCGTGCCAACCATCACTTTTCCTCGAAACTGGTCGTTCACAAAATGGCTCGACAAATGTGAAACACAACGGGAAAAGCATTTCCCAATTTGTTTGGTGTGATTTCCTCAGTTAATTTTCCACACGATTTCAAATGAAAATGGTCGTCAAGTAAATCGACGGAAAATGACAATTGTTTCGAAAAGGAAAACTTTTCATTTGTCGACTAAGTGGGGGGAGGGATTGGGGATGGGAAATAAACGGCTGGTAGTGAAAGACCGTTCAGTGCGTTACGTCCAAACAAACAATGCGTTGCCAAAATGGCACAGCCCCATCTCCAACACAGACCGCCCCAATATTCTCCGTTCAAATGACAAGCGAAGCGATGATAAGACCAGTCTTGATGCGAAAATATGCTGGCTCATCGCTCATCCCGCACGACCGAGATGCGACCGTCAGAGCATTTGATTTTATTAACAACCGGTGTCACCCGTAAAGCCACTGTCAAAATGAGCGTTTGCAAATTTGAAATTTATTTCTTGGCCTTTTCGAAATTAGTTCCGTTCGATGGAGTCATTTGGCGCATTGTTTGACGATAACTCCAGTGATTAGCTTCCTGTCTGGGTGGCCTACGGCAGACATTTTCTCCAGCAACTTCCCGCCTGAAGGGCATCGATGCGATACGTTGTACGCAACCGTAAACGTCAGCAACCAGCGAGGAAATGAATATCATCCTCAAGTTCTCGCTTTCCCGGCGGTTCCACTGAAATTTACGGTGGATGTGACATTGACGTCGCTTTAATTTCGAAGAAAAGGCTCCGCGAAACCAAGTCATTTCAACCGGAAAATGTGTGTTTGATGAGCGACGCTCAAAGGGCCCTCGATTCTCAGCAAAAACACACGAACTCAAGCAGGCAACACGTTCAAATTGCATCCAACACGCAAGTTATTATTCATAAATGATGATTGCATTTCCGTGAGCCTTTTGTTTTCGTTCACCGCGCAATTAACGGAAATAACGACGATGACGACGACATCACAACCACCCGAACCAGCCCGGCAACAATGAATGCATTCAAATGCAAAAGCTCGATGCGATGTTTGAAGAGGTTTTACCATAGTTTGTCTTCGTTCATTCGAAAGGATCTGTGCGGGTTTAGTCGTCAAATTAATTATGTTTCGTCGATGGGAAAAGCCGAAAAACGGCTTCTTCTCAACCAAAAGCTTTGCAAAGCACAAAGCCGTTTTGTGGTTTTCGTCCTCTTTTCAGCGTTTGCCCATCAAACTGCATCGTTTTGTTGTTTTCCGCTGCAACTTGACCTAAATCTGTCTGTCATTTATGGATTCCACTGTGGAAATCGTCCGATAATTTTCCCAAACGGAAATTGCGGTGCTGAAGAGTCATTTATGGCGGACCGGAAGCGGAGAGACACACTGCAACACGGTGAATCCACTCAGGTGAATATCGAAGCGATGAATTCGCTTGGTTGCAGACGCTTTGTTCTCCCCATTCGACATGTCAATGTTGTTAATCAATCGATGATCACATCAATTTGCCGTCAATCGGATGTCGCTCTCGAACTCATTGTTGTTTGATTAGATTCTGATGCTTGGACTTGCTCGCTTGGGCAAGAGATGAGCATCGTCGATGCAACTCAACAGCCAAGCATCATTTATCATTTACCATCGCCATTGTCGAGTTGGTTCATTCTCTCAGCTGAACAGCGTTTGTTTGCCCATCCGCCCCATTCAGCAAACAATCAAACATAGAATGTGCGTCAGACGTTCAAAGAGCATCGCTATTTTTCCCTCCAACTCGATTGTCTGTGTCGGGCAGACGAGCAAATACTTGAGCCACTGGTTATTGTTTACTTTCAATCTTCGTCGTCGACGTCGTCATCGTTGTCGTACCATTGCTACCACAACGTTATCGTTCCGGTTGTTATCATTTGTTTGACCAGCGAATTTTTTCGGAACTTTGATTTCGATTTGCGGATGCAAACGAGGTCATCAGCATGACTGATTCTGGTTGCATCATCACCGGGGAAATCCGGAATCATTTTGATGGAATTACGTAATTAAGTTGAAAGGCGCCGTTACTTAGTCAATCGTAATGATGTCCTTTGTGGAAGAAACGAGGAAAATTCAATTCAATGCTTGTAATTGACCGAGATAGACCAAAGGGAAAGTGTGGCGATGAGCCGAGACCGGGAAAGCGATAAAATCACATTTGCAACGGCTGCGGTTAACATTTGATGTGGCTTCGAGAAGGAATATTTTGTTTAAAAGAATTAACGATGCTCCAGATGTTGTTTGATGTCACTGCGAATGCTGCGATTCGGAAAGACATTGATGTTCATTGCCATCGACGTGGTTCGCATGAATGACTCTGCAATGACCGATTACTCGTTTGACTCACTCGACATCGCCATGAATAATGAATGTCTTCGCGTTGACCTTCTTCAACCACACTCACCGGCTTGTTTAATAAGTCACAATGACAACGTCGCATGTCTCCTCGCCTGTCGTGCTTTGTTGTCCGCCCCAGGTAGCTTTGTTCATCAAACTGACAGTCTCGCATCGGACCTTTCCCTCACACCCATCACCCTCCCTTTGTGCTCTTTTGGTAAAATAAACAAGTTCCATCAATTTATTTCGAATATTTTTATTTACGAAAGAAAAAAAATTATGAAGAGGAAAACGATTACAATGAGAAAAATTGTGAAATGAAAATTGCAAGGAAAAAATAAACGAAATTAGTCGAAAATGACAACGCATGCGCTGATCATAGTTCGATCATCTAATCTTCAATGTATTCGAATGGTTCAGGAGCTTCGGGTTCTTTGACGTCGTCGCTTTTGGGACCGCAGGCAGCTATTGGCTCAACCAAAAGTTCCTCCTCGTCACTCTTGACCGCTCGCTGGGTGACAATGATGCCACCGATGGTGACATCCTTCAACGGCACATACGACTGTCCGTCCACAATGCTGATGACTTTCGACTGTTGACGGAGCACACGTGCTGGATTCTGTAGAATTTCAAATAAAGGTTCCGGTTCTTTCCGCTCTTTTGTCTCCTTGGCATCATCTGCTGTGGAGGGTCCGGCTGTCGGTGACGCTTCCTCCTTTTTGTTGCCTTTCTTTTTGTCCTCTTTCGATGCTGGAGATTTCTCTGGTTTTTTCGGTGTGGTGGTGGCCTCCTTCTTTTCCTTTTCTTTCTCTTTCTCTTTTTCTTTTTCTTTTTCCTTTTCCTTTTCCTTCTCCTTTTCTTTCTCCTTTTCCTTGTCGTCTGTCTTATTCTCTCCCTTCATCACCTCCTTGACATCTTCATCGACTTCCATTTTGTCATCGTCTTTCTTGTCATGCGTTTCCTTGCGCTTTTGGCGAGCTGCAATTGACAATACGGCCGTTTCGACTTTCTCCGCTTTTTCGGTTTTCTTTTCCTCCAAAGGTGGCGGGTAGGCGTACAACGATGGCTTGGCAGCCGATTTCAATTCCATCTTTGGCATTTTCAAATCGGAATTCAATGCAATGACGCAAGTCGGTGTGAAGGCCAGCGATAGACAATGTGCCAATGGGAACCAGTACCAGTACTGTGTGAAGATCAACATTCCGACGACAGCTTGAAGGTTCGTGTGTCCGGTGCGTGACTGAAGGCTCACGGTGACATTACGGCCGCCAGCATCAATGATGCCTTGCGCCAAAATGGCTCCGTATTTGGCCATTACATCTTCGTGCTTGTTGGAAATCACCTCAGAGTAGAGCGAACGGAAGAAGGTCGTCTTCGGGGAGGTTTGGTCGGTGTGTTGAATCAAAATCATGGCGGATGCAATCTATAAATGGAAAATTAGAGGGTTTAGCGACCCGTTTCGAGTTCTGCCGGGGTGGGCCGTTCCGAAACTTACCAAAGCACCTTGACGCACGAAATTAACGGGATCAAACTTGACCATTGGCTCGAGCAATGCGATAGCCTCTCGCAATCCAGTTCCAGCGCAGGCGATGCCCAGAGCCATAGCGGCACCGTAACGCACATGCGGATTGTACGATTCAGCCAATAAGGAAACCACCGATGGGCATTGTTCGGGTGTTCTGCGAAAAGAAAACAAACATTCAGACGATTGTTCAGGCACCGTTCATCGCACGCACGCACAACGTCAACCAACTGTTGAGGCGGCGTGGCGTGTACATTGGAAGAAATTATTCATTTTTCATTGAAAGTTTTCAAAAACAACTTTGCCCGAATGACGAATCACAAAGGCGAATGCCATCGAAAGCGATAAAGAAAAGATTGACAAAAGGAAATAATCGTATTCAAATGCGTGGGCTGGCACACTGAGCTGGCGGGATTTTTCGGTGCAGCCCTGTTGTTGAAGATGGTGCGATAGACTCGAAAATGAATCCCATTGAATCACTTGAATCGAGGGGGAGGCTGTAAGGGTGGTTCAACACTGCCGAACGAAAAGCATTCTCTGCGTGAAAATAATAGGCTTTGGCGCGCTTGTTTGACTCGCTGTGACGATTACCATCGCAGCACCGATGATACATCAAATCACATTCATGAGATTCATCGTAGCGCACCGCATTAAACTAAGTGCTGTCGGCACGGCAAGTGTGACTGGTTTTGTGTTGAACCCCCACTCGAGAGAGAGCATCTTCAAGATCAATGGAAATAAACAAGATTCGTCCGAAGTGGGAATCTTATACGGGTTCGAATCGTGTGGGAGGCCTCTGCCAAGTCAGCTCGATCCAAAAAATCGGAATCTTCATGCAATTCTGGCCAAAACTGGTTCACCTACGAGAGCAAAGTTCACTTCTAGCCCCATCAGCACACATTCCCAATGAGCTCACTTCCGCCCCAGAGCTTTAATTAGCTTTGCCATGCATCGTTCAACCCGTGTACTGGATGAGGACCGCACATGAAAGCAACTTGCAAGCGCAAAAACAACGTCATTTTTCTTCGTCTGAGACCGAGACCGCTGTGGCGTCGAGTCGTCGCAATCTACGTGCCACTCATCAAATGAAATAATCGCAGTGTTTGCATTGAAGTTGAAGTGCA
>JANSTV010068829.1:0-10943 GCA_027564135.1 Lestremia cinerea
CTTACCCGATTATGGAAACCTCTGCCGACTCGTTCCGCCTTAACCCACAATTGCCATTCGCCAGTTTTTCCATTCCATGATGAGCATACATGATGCCATTTGCGCATTTTGATTGGGTAATTTAATCTGGATCAAAAAAATGGCGAGAAAGAAAAAAATAGCATTGGATTAAAATGCATGAATGAGAAAAAGCCAACCAGATTGGTGTGTATTGATTCGAGGATAATATCGGAAAAAAGCAAAAAGCAAAAATAAAACAAAATTCGTGGAAAAAAAAATGTTCAGTCAATTTGTGTCACTCTTGATTTAATCTCCGCGCGAGAGTTCACAATCCTTTCGAACGGAATGACGAAAAATGCACTTGCAATGGTTCGAAGCCCCGGTGTTTGTGATTAACCTCAATTTGAACCGCACGGATCGTTAATTGCCAAACTGCATAACGTGGATGATTGCTCCAAGTCAAAATCAATTACCATCGAAATGCTCGTTGATGGGATTTCAACCGTCATTACGACATTGGCGACGTGAAACATCAATTTCCTTGGAGCCCACACAGACCGACAGCTCGACAACCAAATTATCTGTCATTTCAACAGTTTCATATCATTTCAACGCCCAATGTTGTTGAGCGCACGAAATGGGGAAAATCAATTTTCCCGCAAAAGCTTGGAAATTGAAAAGCCCAAAAAGAAAACTAGCATCGTCATTGGTACAGCATTCTGTTTTGAAATGAATTTTCGTGATTAATCATTTTGCGGTTGCGACAGCGTCTTATCTGAATTTGAATTGATGAGATGGCGGAGACGGATCAACCGGAATGTGAATAGATTGGATTTGCTCAACGGCGGGAGCTTTGAGGTGTTGGTTGAATGGACGAGGTTATTCGGGTCATTCACCAGATGGCTGACCGACTGATTGTCGACTCTTACCTGAACAGTGATTGTCCGTGAACGGCCATTGAGAGGTAGCTGGCACCGTTGGCATTCGCAACCCAGAATTGGATTTCACGTGGTGAACCATCGACTGAAATTAAAATGTATTTTTCAATTAGAATTCAATTGGATGCGAATCGATCAGAGGTTTGAAGCGAGCGGGGAAAAGGGGGAGGGGGTAGATATGGTTGGTAGCCAGCCGATTACCGTGAGAAAGTCCTCGAAGAGCATTCGCAAGTGAATCGAAGGCATTCTCAAACGTTGGATTGACCTATCGCCTTACGGACAATGCCAAACTGACAGACTTAAAATCGCATAAATAACTCGATCTAAATCCAAGCACTTGGCTCACCGTGCCGAAACGCATAATTTAATCGCATTCTCCTCACATATTTATTTTCTGTTCATGCCCATTCTTCAGCTCATGCCGTTCGTTTTGCTGCAAGAAGCAGTCGATATTTATTGCGATTACGAATTCCACTGACGGCATAGGCCCAATGGCTGTGTGCATCGAGAGCATCCACCTTGTCGCACACACACACTCGACAGCATGCACAAGCAATTAATAACAATGAAACTGGATCGCCGGCATGAAAATGAATAATGATTCCGGTTTTGGTGTTCGTTTGCGCTGCCAAAACTGGGTTCGATGTGCAGTTTTTTTTTGTTTTCGTCGAATTCTCAAGCTTCCGGTGAAGTCACTTTCATAAATGGTTCGATAATGAATGGGGCAATTTGTGGAGAAAAGGATGAAAGTTTCGATGTGGGTCAGTTGCCGCACTGAAAATGGACACCTGCTCGAATATTCACCGCATGCAAGTGCATTGTTTGCCATTAGCGGAGATCGTATTCAATTGCCGATTCGAGCTTCATCTTAACTTCCGAATGGAAAATGCTAAAACGCATTGAAATTCATGAATTTTAATTAGAGCGCCCGACAATCATGGCATTGCGTAATTGAATCAAAGCCAAAAATCGACAAATAAACTCGCTTCAAAATGCACTCAACATTTGCATATCCATTTATTCGATTGATCGATCGATGAGATTCTTGCATTCGAGATCTGGCGGCATTTACATACATCAGCGATACGAAGACTAGCGATCCAATTCGATTTCACTTTAACATCTGGCAAATGTTGCGAGTCTCGCTAAAATCGTATGCAATTATTCCTCGGTGTATTCATCATCCTGATTATGGGAACGGCTGGGAACGCTCGCAGGCGAAATTTTTGCGGCGCAAACAGAATGTCGTTGGCCATGACCATCGCCGTATTGCTTCCAATACAACGACCCCGCTAAAAACTTTGATGCATTTTAGCTTATTTTCCATCAGCAAATTGCCATTAATTAAGCCACTGTGTGGAAAACGTCGAGATGAACATCATCATTTCAATGTTCCATAATTGATTAAAGCAATTACTATCATAATTGTTCAACATGAAATGGTAATTTTAGACTCGAATCGAGTACGGCTTTCGCGCTTTAGTAATTGTAACGTTATTATCATTTATAACAGTGATTTATTTTCCGAAAAATTATGACCGATTATAAAATAAAACTCTAATAACAATTTTAATTCTCTTGATTTTGAAAATTTATTGCAATGGCAAGGGCAGTCAAGGCCGAGTCTAGTATTGTCCTTTTCTAGCACTGTTCGTTTGTGCTAAATCAAGTGTTGGTTCTAATTCTTCAACTAATCCTCTCATCTAGTACCTCTTCTAGTACGTAATTTTGTTCTTCTTCTGGTGCTTGTTTTTGTACTTTTTGTGGTACTTCTTCTAGTACTTATTTTGGTACTTATTCTAGTACTTCTTCTAGTACATCTTGTGGTACATATTCTAGTACCTCTTCTATAACACTCGTATCAAATAGCAGACACCACATCCACACAACTAACTTGAGAAAACTAAAAGCTTGCATTAAACCTGTACTGCACATGGCATTCCTCTCGAAAAGCTCTTCACCAAATTTCCGAATCTGGTAGCCAAGACGGACGGTAAAAACAAATATTTGAATATCGCATATTGGCTTATGATTAAAAACGATATCAAGCACAATAACATCATCGAACGACTGAATGAAACCCTATCCAACCAAACCGCATCGCTCACACACATGCAAAACTTGAGTGTTTGTGTGATTTTCCATTTTCAATATTTAATCTTTGAAAATCAAATTACATTTTATGCATCGAGCGCACTCAAAAACGCCTCAACTCCGATCCATTTGTGAAACTCTAATCTCAGAGATATTACAATGGAAACCATTACCGAACGTCGAACAAGAATGCAGATGAAATTCGCTTGTGATTTCTGCAATTGGTTAGATTATCTCGGATTTGTGCCGGTTGATTCGCTTGTCGTACCGCATTGATTTTGGATTCGCAAACAGACCTGCGTTTGTGGATGCAGAGAAAAGTTTCGTTGCAGAGATTATCCCATGCTTGAAGTCCTACGACAAACGTGATATCCGTTATTCGATGGAAATTCATCATTTTTCATTCCATTCATTTCATTAGGAATCAGCTCTGCAGGAACGCTTGCAATCGTTTTAATTACACGAAAAGCTTTTCTTTTCTTTTCTCGCCTCGAAAACTGAAGAATTCTTCTCGCAAAAACACTCATGAACGCACACAAACATTCACACACATTCACTTCCAACAATTTATCATATTCCATTTTCATAAAGCCATCTCACTCATTTCAATGTCACGGAATGTTTCATTGTTCTAAAAAAACAATAAATCCTAGTGAATGATTATTTGATGGTTGCGAAGGCAACATTACTGACATGCATTATGCATGGTCGCGTTGCGTAAGTCTTCCGAATTGGATAAGCCAAGATGTGGGAGCTGCCAACGATAAATACAAACCGAAAGAAGCTTTCGTGTTTGAGAGATTCAAAGAACGAGCAAAAAACGAAGAACAAAAATCAAGCTAAATTTACAGCACAACAATTCGTGAAAAATGTTGTGCAATAAAAGCGGAATTGCCTCAGAGAACGGCGTTAAACAGCGCTACACGGCACTACAACGTTGGTGTATCCGTCGCAAGAAGGATGATACGCTGGGGTTCAATTGGATCCGGGTGTGTTGGATTCAACAATTACCTGAGTAGGTGAACAGAACATGGTCGCCACTGTGATTGGTGAATCTCATCCAGACGCATGCCGTGAATTGCTCCAATTTCGGAATAGCATTGTCGTATTGAACCGTTCCCTCGTGCTCGAATGCATATTTCTTCACCGAACAATGATTGTCTCCGCCCTGAAAATGAATGAAGAAAATATCAAAACATTTTTTCCTTATTTCTTGCCAAGAATGTGAAATAACCAAGTGAAACCGAGTAGAATTCTTGGAAAGATAAAGGGACTAAGCTGCTGGCATATTCGTCGCACACATAATACATCATTCAATGGATTGTCGGTAATCCATGGCCATTCAGTGTGCCATAATGACATTTAGCAACCAGATCAGCCTGTTTCGGAGAATAATTTATGAATTTCTCGACTTGATTTTCGTTTTGCGGGTGGGTTATGGTCGATATGTGAGCTCTCCGCATTCACAGCACCCCAGCTGACTTTATGAATGCACGACTCACTCGAAGAAAAGCCAGAATTTCCGAATGAATATCGAGCGTCTGACGTCAGCGTCGCCAGTTGGTGTTGATGGCATCGCATAAACAATTAAACTGATTCTTATTCGAATTGAAAAATTCATAGCAACTTTCCTCCGAGCACGCGATGCGACGACATGAGATTCAAATTGGGGAAACTTCTTCAATTAAAATTCATTCAGTTTCAATCAAGTCAAAGAACATGCCGCCACTCAAACCGCCCTTCGATTCGCGTAACCTTCCAACGGCGTGCTTTGTGCTCCGCCGAAATATCCATTTTCACGACTGTTTCACGTGTCGATGTGCTTTTAGCCTTTTGCGAAATTCCTTTGCTCGAATCAAAATCAAATCAATTATTCAGAAGTATCTCTGCGTTTCGAAAGCCGGCGTAGAGGCCGTTTTTCAATTCAAAGTGACAAATTGCACGGCGGCTGGGCCTTTCGTCATCGATTACTCCAAATTGATTTTTTTTTTCTTCTCGAATTTTTTTGTTTTCTTCTTTTTCTTCTTTTTTTCCATCAGTCGAGTGTGAATTCATTTCAGAATGAAATTGACGGTTTTGACCTTTTCGCCACGAATGAACATGAAATGGTTTTATTTCGTATTTTTTTTTTTATATTTCGCGAATGCCATTCAACGATAGCAATCGGTTGCGGTAGTTTGATTCACGTTTGATATAAATCACGATTCGTCGGAATGGGTTCAAGGACGGCAAAATTCAATCAATCTACAACAATGGCCCAGAATTACAACGCGAATACGTAACATGTGACGTATGCCCTTTTACGATCGGTCCATTCTCACTTTCGTTCATTTCACCGAAATCACGGGGAAAAATTCGAAAGTCACACAGGAAACGGTCGTTGACGGATGCGACAGCATCACTAAAGGGCAATGAGCTTGCACTCTTCGAGAAAGAGAGAGAGAGAGGAGAAGAGCGAGAAAAACCCCAATTAACTCACCGAAACGCCGAAAATTGACTCGATGCCAGTGTGACCGGTCAGCACACGGCCATCGGTGTCATCGAGCTTATCCTCATCCAACAGCGTGGGATGCTTGATGACGGAATGATCCCCAAAGGCGTTCCCATGGTAGGTTACTGTGTGCTCCCCAGTGCCATCAGACTCTCCAAGAGTGTTATGACCGGCCGGATGATGGTGTGTCAAACGCGTATAACTTGCTGTCGGTCCAACCACTGGCTTCCAACCACACGCACTTTTCACGAGAAACACCAACAGAATAACACGAAAATTCGTCATTTTCTTCAACAATTCATCGACCACAAAACACTTGCACTGATCTCAATTCGATCGTAGAGACAATTCACAACAAAGAAACTGAGTTAAGCGTCCGTCACAGGCAGTTACTCGCGACCAACTGAACGACATCGGTTCAGTAAAAAGCGCCAAAGAAATTCAATGTTCGATGGCACATCGGTTGCGTTGCTTATTTTTTCTGTTTTTTTTTTTCAAAAACAACGAAAAAAACACAAAAGCAACAACACACTGAGAGCTGTGGCACGACGACAGACAACCATCAGACACATGTGTGCGAGGTACCGAACCGAGACCATAACATAATACCATCAGAGTATCCCCCCGACAACATCAACAGCACCGCATCGAACCAAACACATACTGTCGAATGGCACGCAATGATTCCAAAAGTCATTGAAAATGAAAGTAAAATTCAATTGCAAGTCGCTTTTGAATGAGATTCATAACACAAACAAAGCATCGCTTGAGGCAATTTGGCGCCGTTAATGAATGACAGTGTGTGAGTTGATTTTGAAGTCTCGGTGTGATGTGCTCGTCAAAGGGAATCTTGAGTCAACACGACGACAGACAGCGAGCAAGCGAAAAACAAGTGATTTGCCAAAGACGAAACTCAATAAAGACGCCGTCGAGGAAGTACTTCAGTCAACGTCGAGTACATAATGGCCTCGCACATCATTCAGAATGCGCTCGCTCGAGAATGATAATGAACCATGGCGAATCGCAATATGCTGAGCCACTCTCCCAACGAACGGTAAATCATGCAGTCATTTAGTAACAAATCAATCATAAATTAATCAAACATCCATTACTCGGACAAAATGATCGGTTTGTTCAAACAAGGAATTGAACGGTGCCGCATCGATTATGTAACACCTCGACCGCATCTCATGGTGCGCTATCAACAGCTTAAACAAACGATGCATGTTGATGGAGACGGTACCGCATTTACGCAAACACGAACATGGATAAAAATCAACGGTAAAAAAACGGAAACAAAAACGTGAAACGATGACGAAAAAAAAAACGCACGAGGAAGAAGAAGAAGAACGACCGAACGTGCGGTGAAATTGCGCTGGGTGGTCCGACTAGTCCGGTGTGCCACGAATTGTTCGCCAACTGAGTCCAATTGTGTTTGCTTGGACGAGAACAATTCAATTAAGCGATTTTTTCCAATTCGATTGGCAGCAAATTCGTCAAAGCGAAACCGCTTATCTTTGTGTGATTTGCATGAAAATTCATATAATGTCCAGTGTTGCTCCATCGATGAGCCAACTTCCGTGGAATTGGACGTGCGTCGAATTGATGTAAACCGTTTCGTGACGATTCGGTAATCGTTGACCATCATTTGGAGAAATTAATCTGAAATGCGGATTAATTACACCACACACACACACACACTCACCCACACCAACTCGCAAACACACACACCTAATCTTATCAGAGATTGTCGATTGCGGGAGAGTGTATTGTGTAACGGCAAACCAGTTGACATAACACGAATCGATGGCTTTCGGATGAATAGCCTCCCACCGAATGGTAACTCGAAACCGATTGAGTGTCGAACAATGTGATGCGTGTTGAATGGTATTTCGAGTTGATTGAAATCGAAATGAGATTGATTGCGTGTATTTTGATCGACCTGATTGACGAATTAATGTCCTCGAAACAATTCCAATCTTGGTATTTGCAAAATGGACATTTTCGTCGATTAAACCGCAAACGATGGGAGGGCGACCCGATCAGTTTAACAAACCATTCTGATTGCATTTGGCCTTCGAAGACCACATATGCGCACGCGCGCTCAATTCAAATCGCCCAGCAGATAAATGAGTTCAGCATTGACGGTGCTGCAAAGGCAATTAAAATATCTCATTCTGAATGAATGTTCATGCAAAACGGCCTGGTCACATCGTCACACTTGTTATTGATTCGATTCATTAACACCATTCCGGAGCAGCTGCAAATGATCGATGTGCATTGTTTCATAGACGGTGGACGCGGATGCTGTGAGGTGCGACCAAGCTCACCAACCATGTCAATCAAGCGCAAAAGCAATTTGCTGTTTGATTTCTCCGGCACACCGGCACCATTGGATGCATTTACTCTGGCCCAATGGCCTTGAACACAATATTCAAATGTCAATAAAATCAATCATATTCCGATTAGGGGTCAATCTATCGATTCATTTTTCTTTTTGTTACGAAACCACTGCGTTGCGTTCAACAAAAGCTTGATTCTTCGATTGGAATTGGCTTTTTCGCAATTGAGTCATGCGTGATTTTTTCTTTCTTTTTTTTTTAAATGAGCTGTCTGTCAAAAGTTATGAAAATATAAATCACGGTGTTGCCGAGACGCTGCCCAGGGAACTCAGCCGGAACGTGTGGTGTTTGTCGGTGTTTGTGGGACATCGCACGTGGACCGTGTCACACCCTAATCAAAATGAAAGATTACACTTTGCTTGCAAGGCAGTTCTCGGGTAGCTCGTTGAGATTCCCACACAGTCCCTCTCAACTCCCACACACCCCCCTCCGTTCATTTAATACTACAGCCATTGTTCCATCACATCGATCGACTTAAAAGTTTCCCTTGTGTGCGTTCCGTGTGCTTCGTCGTCGCATTTAATTTCGCCAATAAATAAATAATCGGCAATTAGCAAAAGTTGTGAGGCATTCTTCGTCGGGTGAAACGATCCGCTTTGGGAGTTCTTTTCTGATTATTTTCAGTCATGAAATTGTTTAAGTGCGCCAATCCCAAATGATTTGAAATTTGAGCATCGATTGCGTGGAATCGACGCGCGTCCCGTTCCTCCTTCAGTTGCCGAGTCGGGTGGGGTAATTCATTGCCGCTTGCATGCTACGGCTTCGTCATCAATTTCTCTGGGGGGAGAATTATTCGAGGACGCAAATCCAATGAACTGGTTTTGTCGACAGGGGATGCTTTGGCATTTCGCACGATGCTAGCCGAATTGCATGCGAATTTGTTTGTTCCGTTCAACAATGAACAGGAAAGCACCCCATCGATTGCACTGTATTCTGGCTGGGTTCGTTGAGTTTTAATGCCGTCGGCCGGTCAATTGCAGCCTCCGGGAAACTTTTTCATCAAATCGAAGTTTGTTGAATGGATGTTGCGTCAAATCATCGATCCAAAATCATTCAACGAAACTCGCTCATTGTCATCCAGTTCAACAGTCGATAATCAATTGGAAAATCCAATTAATTGAATCACCGTAAATCCGGATTGATGAATATTTAATAACGATTTTTTGTTGTTTTTTTTTCTTTCACGTTTGAATTCAATTTCCATAATGTGCTGTGCAATCAAATTTGAATGGCAGTGTGAGCCAGAGAGGGCAAGTAGAGCTTTGCTGCATGTCGCATTGCATCGATTGGAAAATAATTAATACTTTGAGCCTCGCCTATTCATCACCCGGTGAACCATTTATTTGTTTATTCGGATATTTCATGAGCAATAGCACGATATTTCATCGATTCATTGCAGTTGTTTTTGATGGAATTATGAATTTAATTCCTGCAAAGCGGACTTTTCGATGGTGGCGAACGTAATCGATTCGATGGAAGCGAGTTTTACCATTCGCTTTCAACTCGTTGTACATCGAATGGGTGAGTTTGTGTGGCACTGTCTAGTGACCGAAATGTAACGGAATTCAACCGAAAAATGTGTAATGGAACATCCGAAACGAACCGAAACGGCTCAATAAACCAAACCATTCAAGCTCTTTCATGTACGAAATCCGTTGAAATTGATCTCGAAGAACAAAGCATGGTAATTACAGCGATCGCGACAAACTGAGCGGGCGAGAGTCAATCGAGGAGAGAAAAGAAAGAGAGAAGAAGAAGAAGAAGAAGAAAAAGAAGGAAAAAAGTGAAATGCAATTTGGACCACTGGTTGCACTCAGTCTGATTAAAGTAACGGACTTTCATTTAAAATTTATTGTGTCACATCGTGTGTGTGTGTTTATTGAAACACGTCGTCGTTGCCGTGGCCACCATCAAATTGCATAAGAAATGCTCAACATGTTCTGGTCATTAATTTCGACACCGGTTGAAATTTGTTGGTGGAAGGTTTTCGGTTTTTGTGGAGTTGCCATTTTGCTGGGCGGCCATTCATTCCCGATGACAATCGCATGTTCGAGCGGAATTCACCGCAAAAGTGCTCTCAATTGAGAAATCCCATAAAGTGATCTCTCTCGATCGGCATTGCCAAAGCGGCAGTTGAGGAATTTTCGGCAAACCTTGCGTTTTATTGATTGGCTGGGTTTTTTTCTGCTTCTGACGTTTGCCGTCAAACCGAGTCACTTACGCTGAACGACCCGCTGGCCGAAATGCCAACCAATAAAACTCGCTTCAAAATTGTATGCAAAGAGCCTTGACCATGCTCATTCGGAAATTACGTCCATTCAATGGTTACGCAATGCCATCAGATATCGCAAAACGATTCGTTCATTCAGGCACAATCGCCATTCGTGGTGAGAAATAATCGTTCAAGAGAAATAAATCTGGAAAATCGTTTTGGAACTGTGTTTCATGGCACGCAACCAGCATGACACATTCACCTCCATTCATCATTCGACACAAATTCAATTAATTAACATTTTGCGCGACAAATAATAAACAATCGTCGGATGGTTACGTTGACTTCACATCTGGATGCATGTGTGTGTGTGTGTGTGTTGAATCTTACGCTCAACGAAGAAATTTCAAAGAAAAAAAAATTGTCTTTTTGGTCTTTGCCTTTTCGCCAGACGAAATTCGTCAAAACCAAAGCCCATTTCATTGTTGCCGTTTTGATGGTTTGAGGTTGATAAATTCACGAATGAACGCTGGAAAAAAAATGCCAATTGTTTGTTTTACATAATTTCGAGTCTCGTTAAAGAGACACGACACATTTCGTAGGCAAATCATTTTCGTTAAGAAATTTCACGAGATTTTTTTCTCTCTTCCATCGTCGTGATTGTCGTCGTCGTAAACATCATTTTGCGAAGAGTTGCCGGTTTTTACTATCGAAAAATCAAATCGTTCGAATTCGTTTAGGAAATTACGTCGTTAATCCATTTTGTGACTTTCAGTTTGGCATTCGGTTGAGTTTATGTCGTCAAC
>JANSTV010068840.1:0-10942 GCA_027564135.1 Lestremia cinerea
GTGTGTGTGTGTGTGTGTGTGTGTGTGTGTGTGTGTGTGTGTGTGTGTGTGTGTGTGTGTGTGTGTGGGTGGGTGTGTGGGTGTGTGGGTGTGTATGTGTGTGTGTGGTAGTGTACATGAAACGGATAATTGGCATCAGTGTATTGTCGTGTCGTCGTCGTCATCATCATCGCAGTCATCGCAATGTCGCCCACAACAAACACCCTCGTTAGTCGTTCCACCATTTTTATTATGTGCAATGCAACGTCAGCGGAAAAAAAGGGAGAAAAAAAAATAAATGGAAGAAGAGCCACCAACAGCCGAGCAGAGAACTAATAGCATCGACACACAGCATGGCTCGAGTAATACGAACAAAAACTCATGTTTTTCGCTATATGAGTGCATGGGTCGGACAGAGAAAGCCAGCAAGAGGATGAACGAATGTCTAACATTTGATATGCCAGTTTCAAAATGCCGAAAGCGAACGCCGCAACAAAAACACAACGGTGGAAAATGGCTTAAAAAAATGGGGGAGTTTAGCGGACGTCGTTCGTACGGCTGCAGCCATCACCATTACAATCCACCGAGAAATAAATTCACATTCGATGAGGAGCAAAATTAGAGTCAGCGAGGGATAACGCAATGCTTCGTTCACCAAGTAAACATCGCGAGCGGCCATTTCTTTTCCTTTTTTTCACTTCATTTTGTGTTAGTATCCGTCTCTTTCTGACGCCATTTCTTCAGTCATGTCGCATAGCGACGGCTACAGTGGAATGCTGAAATGAAAAGCCATTTGCAAATATTGGCTCAGCGCAATGAACCACGAGAAGCTCAATTATCATCGAAAATGCAGTCCAGCAAATCTTCTTTGGACGAAAATCCAACGAATTTGGGATGCGATTGCTGCTTTTGGGGTAGTAAACATAACATGCCCCATGACAGCCATCTTCGAGCTGAGAGGGGCACAATTGGACTGTCGATTCGGCCTAACTTCCTCCAAATTCTAGTTCCTTCGTTCAGCTATGCCCAAGTCTAGCCACCCAGATCCCTCAGACGAAGTCGACCCAAGCATCATCGAAACGATCAAATAAGAAATAAATGTCGCGCGATTTGCCACAGCCGGATCTAAGTCTCCACTCTCGGGTTGTCTTCAATTTCATTTACGGACGATCATGTTATATTAGCCTTGGGACAAACACTGGGAGCAGCTGCAGCCATGACACCGTTCCTGGATGATGTTCACAGTTGCTACAAATCCAGCGGAATTCGCTGCAACAAAAAAAAATCAAACATTATCATCTTCACGGGAGTCCTGAATCCTCTTTCTCATTCAACAAGGAAGCAAGCCAAGGAAGCTGTGGTGCTGATGGATGGAGAACCCTTGCCGAGAACTGACCAAATCAAGTACCTCGGAGTCACCCTGAACGACAAATATTCATTTGTCAAACATGTCCAGCAAGCGATATAAGGCATCAAACATCACCGGAATGATGAGGGGAGTGTTTTCAAGGAAAGACCTCCTCTCTGAAAAAGTCAAAACAACGTTCTAAAAAACGGCGGTAAGACCGATTCTGGCTTACGGATTTGGAATTTGGACGGCTGTCTCCTCCCTTTAAATGGAGACAGTGAAGCTTTCGAGAGATGAATAATCCGGTGGACCAGGACCGATGGCGGAAAAAACCATCAACTCCAAAGTCATCTACCGGGAATCTGGAATTGAGTGGATCGTTGGACGAATGACCAAATCCTACATCGGAGCAATGAATGGAGAACTTACAAAATCCGGTCATGGCGAACCTGTTCTTCCAAGATGCAATCTCCAGAGCGTTGGACCCAGGTGCGCGCTACAAAACATGACATGACATGACAATGACCAATTGACCTTCTTCCACCGAAGAATCCGGGACGGTAACCTAATTTATGTCCTGAGCCAATGATTGAGCAGACGACAGTTGATGAATTATGAAAAAGACGAAACTAATTCAAAGGCAACCCAGCGACAAAGTACTCGGCCCGCCAAGCCTTCAAAAAGAGTCAGCCTGGAAGAGGTTTTTTTTAGGAAGTAGTTTGCAAAGGCGGAACCTTTTTTCTCTTCAAATGACTTGAATAAGCACAGTGATTGGGCCCAGGAGCAAGAATTTACCGCAACCAACATCATCAACCACCCAACGAAAATGGAAGAAGAACAAAATCCAACAAATTCGTAAAACAAAACAACAAAGTCTACTGGAATACCATAACACACAAGAAATCCCAAATTCTCAAGACGAAGCCTAAGAAGCAAGTTGCTATTTTAGCAACATGACAAAATGTCACATACACTAAGGTCTCGAGACAGCTCTCAACTTTAGAAAAAAATATGAACCAATGATATTGAATAAATACTTAAAATTTTAAAATTGAATGGAAATAATTGTCAACAGCAGACACCATCGAACTAGACAAGCGGGATCGTAAAAATGCCCGATCAAATGGATTCGCACAGCGATGATGAACCGTGTGCGGCATTGCATTTAACATGCGTCGACGAGCAAACGAAATGCTACCATCTACACAACGCCACATTTGACCAAGGCACGACTCACTTGACCCATTGTTCCAGTGGAACACATAACACCTCAAATCTCCTCGCAACTTGTTTGCTTGTCGAAATTTTATCTGGGAAATTCGCAGCAGATTCGTCTTCGCTTCGTGCTATCGTCATCACAAATTCGTCGTCGTGCATTTTGCATATGTTTTGGATGAGTGATATATGGAACTGTCTGCAACAGCAACATCGTTATTCTATGTCGGTTGGTGTTCTCGTTTTCGTCACACTTATTGTTTTATTACAAATCATTCGAACCGGCATTCACTGCTCAATTTGATTATTCTTTCGGTAAATCCGCCTTCAGTCAATCATTTACCATGAACTTTGAATTCCCATTCGATTACCTGGTGCTTTTATTGTTGGCATATTCCATGAACATAACATTTACGAGCCGCAAACTAGTTTTTTTTGTCTCTCTCGCTCGCACGATTTATCACTGACATTGTCCGTGAGCATGCATGTGGTGAAATTCAACGGTCTTCAATTTTGCGAGCAACCGGCGAATGGCTCATCGACTGACATCACAACTCGAACGCGTCCAGTCCCAACACGCACGAAACAACATCAATGGCACCTTTTTAGAAATCAATATCTTTGAGTGTGTAGTAATGTTGAATGTTTCTTGCGTTGGCTGACACCCAATGTGGTCTACTTTCTGTTTCATTTCGAACCGATGACTGTGCGATTTCAAGGTTCTTCTTCTTCTTCTTCTTCTTCTTCTTCTTCTTCTTCTTCTTCTTCTTCTTCTTCTTCTTCTTCTTCTTCTTCTTTTTCTTCTTCTTCTTCTTCTTCTTCTTCTTCTCCTTCTCCGTTCGATGCGGCAATATGTGTGTCATTGCTACAAATGCACGAAATATTTTTGATTTCCATATGGCGAATTGACTGAGCGAAGTCAAAGCAACAGAAAACCAAAAAAAAGAAACGATACTAAGAAAACCTCACTTCGATTGAGATCTCAGTCGAGGAAACCGAATCGAACCATTTGCCAACAATCATAGATGGGATTGTCGAAATTCGATAAAACAACAAAAAGTAATCTTAAGTTATTCAAGCTGATTGAAGACTATGGCATCTAGGAATATGATTAGAGTTCGAATCTTGATAATATATCATTGATTGTAATTCTCACATGAAAAAACGGAAGAAAATAGAAAATCACGAAACTCGATAAAACAACAAAAAAATGTAACGATTTTTCTATTTTGTTCAGTACAAGACTTCAATGAATTCCATTGCAATACGATTGCCACGTTGAAATGCGCGAGTATTGCATTCCGAAACTTTTCAAAGCAAACTACCCAAGCCGTTTTGGTCCATGGGCCTGGCCAAGCCCAAGCCCAAGCCTGCGTTGCGGAAGCGACGAGAGGGCGTCTCGAATTAAGCGCGGCTAGTTGCAAAACTCTGAAAAATCTTGCTTTGTTTTGAAACGACCATTCTCGTTGTTGATGATGACGAAACTTTGCAAACTATTCTCTCGAAACCGGCTGATGAGAAGAAAAACCCTAATGAAAAACGACAACGCTATTCCAACGAGAACGAATTGATCTCCTGCCATCGAGTATCTTTCCGGCAAACGAGAGCCCGAGACGGAACCACCTTTTGCCAGTTCTCAAGCGACAGTTATATCCTCAAACGCCAAAAAAACTCTCGAAGAAAAGATTCGGTAGAAGAAAAAAAACATCCGAAGAGGAACTCATTCGTATTAGGCATCGAAACTAGTCATGAATTGGGGCAAATTGAAAAAAAATCATAATTCGTCGTCGCTTGGCATTTTCCCATGTCACCGATGAGCTCCCAAACAGACACACAACCGTCAAACAAATATGCATTTTTCGACGACCACTGCCAACCATAAAAAACGTCTCGCATCGAAACCTTTCACAGACGATAGAACGCGACAGCAATGAATTGAAATCCATGACAAAATGCAAACGAAAAAGAATCCGAAAAAAATTTATAGAAAGCAGAGCTCCGAAGTGAGATAAAACTGTCAAAAATATTTCTTTTATTTCTTTTGGCCGATCTCTCATTCTCTCTCTGTGCGACACAATGTCCGGGCATAAAAAACATATCAAAACTAGAAATTTCAGCAAGAAAGGCAGAAAGCGGAAAAAAAACAACCGAAAATGTTATTTTTCAATTCATTTGCATACTATATCGAATGTCGAGCTGTATGGAATGGAACAAAAGGGTTGTTTCATTGCTCTCCTCTCGCTAAGCCAGTGATGCAGCGACTAGGTCATGTCATCGTTCCCGATGCTATACGCGACGGTTATCAGAACCAGCAACAATAGCAGTTGTCGTGAGGTGGGGTTTTCCCTTTTCGGCGAACGGGGTACCTCTTGGGCTCGACACGACTCGACCCGACTGTGCTTGTTGATGTTGGTGCCCTTTTTCATTCTGTTTTTTCTAGCGGTTTGTGTCCTCGCCAATTTCTCGCGCTACCATCCAATACATGCACATACAGACACACACACAAGCTATCGTTCCGCACTGTCGACGATATGCATGCATTTATGGCTTAACCCTTTTCGTAACAGCTTGGGGTAATTTTTAATTAAAAATATTAAACGTTCATTCAGTGACTGGGCAAACAGAGAACAAATCTGAATGGGATTGGTTGTTTTGTGTCAATAAAACTTCGTTCCACATTTTGCACGAGACCTCTAGCAAGAAAATAAATTAACAATCACCTGTTACAACGGCGCGCTGGGCTTCGGCAACCGCGAATTTCTGATACGGGAGCAATAACATTCAGTTGCCGTTGAATTGTCACATTTCTTGCTGAATGTCATTGCAGCCCCGCCATAGTCGAACTTCAGAACTTCAGTTCTGAACCAATTGCACGAATATATGCATCTATCGATTCAAAATTCAACCATTATCACCGTAAAAAATGTCTGCCCCATGAAATTGAAGTCGTGGGATGTGCATTTAGATCAATTTTTGAAAAAAAGCCACGTTCCAATCGGCCAAATACAGTCGGCGAAATTAAATCGGCCATTATATGGTCGGCGAAATTAAGCGGAATGACCTCAAATCGGTTCAACAGGATGTCCCTTTTCACCATTAATTTTTCTTTAAATACGATACCTTTGGTTATTGCTATATTATTCTTTCGTTTTTTGCATGCCAATGAGCGATTCACTTCGAGAATTGCAGCGAATGGCCGAGCCAATGGAAGGATTCATTGATGATTTGACGGCAGGGGTATGCATGGACGTCCGAAAACCTTCTTTTGATTCGGATTAAATTTAACCCGTTATTTCGGGTTAAAATTAACCCTGGGCACTCTCGAGCTTGAAAGCAAACGGCTTCCAACTATTTGGATGCTCGTCGCTAGCAAATCGTGTGTGAATTTTCTCATCGATGAACCGTTAACCGGAAGTCGATGCTTTTAATAGTATGTTGGTCGAACGAATTCGATATCACGTCGATTCCAACGGTTCTCATTCGTTTCAGAGGTGCATTTCGAGAAGGACCCAAGAAAATTGAAGAGTGAAGTGATTGTTATTCATTCGTTGAGGGGTTGAACAAAGAGCCAGTTTTTGAAGGAATTCCCTTCAATTCACTTTTGGGAAAACAGGTTCTTGCTTGAGAACTTACACACCAACACACGCGCACGCACACCCAACAAACCACATCGTTTTTTCTGGCGAAACGAGCGCGAATCGCCTGCTTTTCTACCTCCGATTTCCGCCCGGAAATTGGTTTGTTGGGACACAGTGTGTCCCACACACACACACGAACCCACACAAATTTTTGAGCCAGAACAATCTAGATCCAACTCGGTTGAGATGCGGAGGAACCGAAATCGTCTCCAATCAGATTCGGAAGATCCGAACCCGACACGGTTTAGACCCTGATCATCCGCATCCGAATATATTCTGACCCGGATCAGCCGCATACAAATTCAATCTGGGTCTGGATAACCCGAACGCATATGACGCGGATCCGAATAGTCACACCAAAAATGTCGCCGATTCTGCGAAATCAAAGACAACTTTTTTTAGGTACATTACTTGGGCAGCCAACAATTTTGTTCTGCTAGAAGGAAATTGTTTTCATATTTAATCGGGGCTGACAAATTTGTGCTGGCCATCCCCTAATTTTGTTCTGGTCAGGGGGGCCAGCTGCTGAAGTAATGCCCAAAATGTGGCAAATAGCCAGCACAAAATTGTTCCTGGCTGTATTTGCTAATCAAAAATTTGTGCTAAGCTGTCACATCCCCCAAAAAGCCAGCACCACTCCTCAATCGACTCCCGACGGTTTTCCTCAAACGACCAGAAAAAGACCGATTTTGACCAAAAACATGAAAAAAGCAATTTGTTTTTCTATGATTTATTCAGATAGATGATTATGATGCGGCTTCGAAATTTCAGACTTCTGGCTATTATATTCTGTTCAAAAAATCGATTTCCGTTTTGATTTTCTATTGCTTCCTGGGATGTGAGTTCAAAGGGTAGGGGGCGGACATAAGCATTTATCGGCAGGGAATTGAATTTTCTCTCCAACGTGGCATCACTCACCCAGATCTGACGAAAAATAAAAAAATCCGAAATGAAAAAGTTTTTTTGACCTGAGCACTCGCTAGTTGTATCAAAATGGTGTATCGTTTTGCCTAATTTTGAAAGAAGCCGCACCAAATGTTCGAGGTGAACGATGGAGGAACTAGGCGGAAGCATATCCCACACCCGACGACAGCGTCTGATTCATTTGTTTCGGAAATATTGTCAGCTCTTAATGTCAAAAATTTGAGAGTGGTCCGATCATTCGAGCTATCTTTGGAGTCGATTCAAATTTTTATATTCAAGCCTTTCGAAACGGCGATATATACATAGAAAGAGAGAGATAGAAGGAGTGAGAGAAGAATGCGTTTGGAAGGTTTTTTCCGGTCTCTCAACGCCGTCTTACTGAAGTGCTCTTTGCCTTGTCGCCATTCGGTGTGCAATTTTTAAACGTTTAAAGATCACGAGAAAGAACTCAACAGACGAACCATCACAACAACAACAATAGTAAATGATTGTTTTCCATAAAATAACAACAAACAAAATGATGATTCATTGTTTCCTTTACAAATCTGTTCAACTTTCCAGCGTCGCTCTACGGATTGTGAACCATAAACGCGGTATTGCGCGTCCGTCAATGGCCAAGCAGCATAAAACCGCAAAATCATTGATCAAGTACGAATGATACCAGCTGCTGCTGCGGTTTACTTTCATTCAACGCATACAAACGTACATAACGTGCCGCCACCGTGCACTTATCGCTCTCGCTGAGAAACGAGACGCAGAAAAAAAGATGCAGAAAAAACAAAACAAAACAAAAAGGCGACCGAGGCCAACCGTTTGTACGGCGGCAAGTAACGACCAGCAGCCACTCGATGGCTATTGACAATGAAAATGTGCACGAAATTACCAGAAGAAATATTCCCTGAATTTGCGTTCAGCCACAGCGACATGCCGTTCATAACCCTTTATATCTTGTCCAAGACTCAATGCAATCCGAATAGTGATTTGGTATTTGTCTGGTCGAGTTTGCTTGTCTCGACCCATTGTTTGCATTTGGCACCGAATCGGCGCAAAAAAACAGACACACCGGCTACGTTCTCGAAAAAACAATTTGTATTACATTCATAATAATGATTCACTCTCCCTCTCGGTTCCGTGTTTCACATCCCGGTCGAGCTCTCACATCTGCCGACCATAGGTCAAAGGGTTACCGATTACGTTCTGTGTTGTGTTGGATTTGCTGCATTCTTCCATCCAATGGATAGACGACGCATACTCCGATGCCATTCGAACCACCAGTATGCGGACGTAAAATGTTTAAGCCGACACACACACACACATCCGAATTAACCCATTGACAATGTTTGGGACATTATGTAAGAACCGATGGGCTGCATTACATCCACCATGACCATATTCATATCTCGGAATATCACACATCTGATGCTGAGCACCATCATGCTATACCACCATTACCCGACCACTGGAAATGCATATCATTATTTATGAAGTCCGCGACCGTTTATCATGACCGACCTTAATACCTACACACACACATATTCCTTTGTACTCGAGCTTTGGCTTGGACTTTGTCCTCGTCGTCGCGTCATCATTACCGGTGCACCAATAATTTTTTTCGACGGACCGTAATTCAGGTAATCTGCGTATTGTTCGGTTCGTAGTTTTTTGCTGTTGATTTCGCCTCTTTCGATTATTGCCTCGGACGATTTTGGTTTCAACGGACGAAAGACAACAGATGAAAAGGAAGAAGAAGAAGGAAAGTGAAGGCAACAGAAGACCGAAAAGAAGAAACGTGTTTTCGTTGATTGTTATTGCGCGATTCTTAAGTACCTCAGAAGTAGTTAGATGTCGACACATGGCACATGACAAATATCGGTTTGGGGCTTGTTGATTCAAACTTTTCGATCGTAAACCATCTAAAAGGCAATGGTGATGTAATAATTGGCATTCAGTTGATATGGCCATAGTTCACTTGGTGTTATCATCGCGAGAGTCGACTGTGTGGCGATTGTTTTGTGCATCACTTCGATTTGTATCCTTCCATTCGGTGCGGTTTCGTGGAGTAGGAGTGTGTGTCTGTGTGTCAGCACCGTTTGAGTCTTGAATACGCTTTTTAGCCAGTTTTGAGCGATTTTGAGGAATATGTTGCTTGGCAAAATTCAGGCATCTTGGTGCGCTCATTTCTGTTTTGCTTATCGAATTTGAGGAAGTAATCAGAAATCGCAGATTAGGCAGGGCTCTCTTATCAACATTCAATCAAATTGAAAGCAAACAAAATAAGTGCTTTCATTGCGAAAAGTAGCAAGATAATTCGTCGCATTCGCACCCACATCGACACAATCCACGCGCATCTCGTTGCGCTCAACTGTGTTGCGTTGAGCACGTATACAATGCACCGTGATCCGCCGCACTCGTTGCGTTTTGTTGTTCACAGCAGTGCAAAGTGACACGCTACAACGCGATCGGTAATGGTGTGGCACTGTACTTGGACAGCGCAGACCAATGAGAAATAATTTGGCAACGACTCAAAAACGAAGCGACAGATATTTTTGCCGAAAACGAAAACTGAATTTCTTTCTACTCTTTGTTTTTGAAAATATCAAATATATCTTGGAGATTGGAGAGCACGCACAGATTGTGTCGGTGCGAGTTCGTACGAGATGGAGTACTGGGTTATTTGTCAAAAAAAATTCGAAATTACCGGGTAATATTTACAAAAATT
The DNA here is from genome assembly GCA_027564135.1 of Lestremia cinerea. Taxonomy (NCBI): domain Eukaryota; kingdom Metazoa; phylum Arthropoda; class Insecta; order Diptera; family Cecidomyiidae; genus Lestremia; species Lestremia cinerea. The sequence continues at coordinate 9,824 of JANSTV010068840.1, forward strand.
TACCAAAAAACGTACAAATCAACAAATCAACTCTATTCAAGAATCCGTTTTAGTTTGTTTTAGTCTCGTGAAGATCGTGTGTCTCAGATTGGCCAAAATGAATACAATTATAATAAATCAAGTGGAGGGCAAAGTTTCACGGCTGGACATAATCGAAGTAGTTCAGATACGGGGACAAAAAAGCGAAAACCTGTGGGAAAATCATCAACATTGTTCAGTCATAAGGTGCCTTCTTCATTGCCGTGAGAGCGGAATTATTCCCAACTTCATCAAAAACGCATGTATGACAGCCAAATGCCTATTGGGAAATGACAAGTCGATTAAAATTAATGTCAGCAATTTGATGAATGACAACCTGACAATTGGTCAGGCTATCAAGAAACAACGCGTCCAGCTTGAATCGCATCAAGACCAGAATATACATTGTACAAATCGGAAACTATCGGAATTAAAAGATGGGTTCTAACGTGAACATGGCATCAAATTCAAAGGAAAATGGTTCGTGTTGTCTTTGGGTTTGGAGTTCAGCATACCGGTACAAACTTCCGAATTTCCATTGTTCACTTTCATTGCTGACATTGAAGCTTGTGTACATCCGTTAGTAAAGAACAGAAACAAGGAGATTGTTAGAGCTTGCATTATCAATATTTGACGAATCATTGCCATTCCAGGAAGAAGACCCGTGCGCCGATCAATTTTTGTCGGCGGCGAAGATGGATAAAAAAGTGTTCGGCGGCGGCGCACTTCGGCTGAGTACTTTTTTTTATCGGCGGCGGCTATGGCGACTTTGGAAAATTTGGTCGGCGGCGGTGATGACCGGCGCATTAAAAAAAATCGAGAAATTGACTGAGTTTGATGAATTTTTTGTTTCGAATCCGATGATGAACGTTTCAAAGGGTAATTTTCTTTGCAATTGCTTTGCTGATGAACATTGGATTGAGCTATTTTCAAAGCTACTGTTGAATGTTTAACAAACGTTGAATATTGATAATGGCTATCGGAAAATGAGAGGTTTGGACATTTTCACCGAATGCAACGACAAATTCGTAGATGATAAATGGCATAAAATGAAAATCGATAAGAGAGAGAGAGAGAGAGAGAGAGAGAGAGAGAGAGAGA